>JACEEZ010019595.1:132500-135000 GCA_016584305.1 Chionoecetes opilio | reverse complement strand
CACCCTTTTCAATTTGTGTGTGTACGCCACTGGACCGAGGAGACACCCAAAGACCTTTTGGAGAGGTGAAGAAGAGACTATCAGATGGACAAGACACAGAGTTAACAGAGTTTTGTCACAGTTCAAAGAGATGAGTCACACAGTAGAACCAAGACTTACCAAAAGCTCCTTCATTCATAGAAAATGTTAACATTTTTCTGCATTAAACTGCTCTCGTGACTTTTGGCATCTAGCTAAATACATCTCTAGCAATTTTTCTTCTTCATCTTTCCCTCCTGGGTTACCCACGGATGGCAAAAACAGTTTTCTCAAAGTGCAGTTTTTTCCAAGTGCAATTTTTCCAAGTGCAATTTTTGTATATTCTTATATTCATTATACTCATAAATAAATTGAAAATTAACATGTAAAAATTATAAGATCTCTTGGCTGGGCTAAGCCCCCAATGTTTCAAGATCCTAAATACGCCCTGGCTCAGGCCTAGCTATAAATATAGCGCATTTTCGTGACGTTCACCGCCCTGGTTCAGTCCAGTCCGGACCGGGTCAGGGTGGACTGATGGTCGCGAAAATACATCGAGACTGGCCCCGTCCCATTCGTCGTTCCTATTGGCTGGGGGATCGAGTGGGCGGTACTGAACTGAACTGTGGAGGCGGCAGGCGTCCATCTTGTCAATATCCTTTTTGTCGTCCGCCTTTTAACCTGTGCTGAAGACTTTACAACTACCACGCCTGTGATACTTTAGTCTTATGGTCGGCCATCATGGTGTTTCATGTCTTATCAGCACCACGAGAAGCTCCTGGTCGCCTTCCCCGCTGACTGTAGTGCGCATGCGCCAGTTCTCCCCACACTGGTCCAAGGTGGTCCTGGTATGTGGGTCGGACCAGCCTGGACTGGGCTGAACCGTCCTAGACTGCCTCGCAAAAACAGTGACCGCCCGGGACTAGCCCAGTCCAGACCGGGCCAGAGCGGTCGCGAAAATACGCTATTTTGCTATGAGGGAAAGACATGCTGTGCTATGTGGACCCTCCTTTCTTGTGCCCTTGGACAGTCATTTGTCATGTAAAAAAAAAAAAAAAATACAGGGCCTGAAGTAAACTCGTGTGGTCCTGTCCCCGCCCCTGTATATCAAGTATTTCTTTCTGCAGCAGCAGCACCACCAGGAGGAGGAGGAGGAGGATGGTGATGATCAACAGCAGCAGCAGCAGCAGGGGGAGGAGCCCATGCCCTCCACAAGCCGTGCAGGGCAGAAGCGGCGACGGGAGGAGCCCGTGGCATCCAGCAGCCGTGCAGGGCAGAAGCGGCGACGGAAGGAGCCCGTGGCATCCAGCAGCCGTGCAGGGCAGAAGCGGCGACGGGAGGAGCCCATGCCCTCCACAAGCCGTGCAGGGCAGAAGCGGCGACGGGAGGAGCCCATGCCCTCCACAAGCCGTGCAGGGCAGAAGCGGCGACGGGAGGAGCCCGTGGCATCCAGCAGCCGTGCAGGGCAGAAGCGGCGACGGGAGGAGCCCATGCCCTCCACAAGCCGTGCAGGGCAGAAGCGGCGACGGGAGGAGCCCGTGGCATCCAGCAGCCGTGCAGGGCAGAAGCGACGACGGGAGGAGCCCATGCCCTCCACAAGCCGTGCAGGACAGAAGCGGCGACGGGAGGAGCCCGTGGCATCCAGCAGCCGTGCAGGGCAGAAGCGGCGACGGAAGGAGCCCGTGGCATCCAGCAGCCGTGCAGGGGCGAGGGTGAGGCCTGGGCTAGGCAGGAGATGGCAAAGGCAGGAAGGGCGAGGAAGCAAAAGTCGGCGCGTGTGAGTCACCAAGCTGGTTATTTTCCTTCTGTCACTACTGTGTGTGTCCCTGAAATGTCCAGCCTCTGTTACTTTCCTTCTGTCACTGTGTACTGTGTGTGTCCCTGAAATGTCCAGCCTCTGTTACTTTCCTTCTGTCACTGTGTACTGTGTGTGTCCCTGAAATGTCCAGCCTCTGTTTTTTCCTTCTGTCACTGTGTACTGTGTGTGTCCCTCAAATGTCCAGCCTGTTATTTTCCTTCTGTCACTGTGTACTGTGTGTGTCCCTCAAATGTCCAGCCTGTTATTTTCCTTCTGTCACTGTGTACTGTGTGTGTCCCTGAAATGTCCAGCCTGTTTTTTTCCTTCTGTCACTGTGTACTGTGTGTGTCCCTCAAATGTCCAGCCTGTTATTTTCCTTCTGTCACTGTGTACTGTGTGTGTCCCTCAAATGTCCAGCCTCTGTTTCTCCACCTCTTGATAGTTGTTGGTGGTGGTGGTGATGACACTGATGGTGGTGGTGGTGGTGTTGCAGATACAGAATTGAAGAGGATCACCGAATTCTAAGATATGCAATTAAATATGACTTCAACCGATACCGGACCAGAAAAGCATTTATAATTCAAATGAGAGAAGCTTTACGACTAAGTAAGTACACACACACACACAGATAGATAGACAGACAGACAGACAGACAGACAGACAGACAGACAGACAGACAGACAG
>JACEEZ010019595.1:125000-127500 GCA_016584305.1 Chionoecetes opilio | reverse complement strand
TGATAATTTTAATTTCTTTTTATTTTCTCAGAAACCTCCATGTTTAAACTAAAAATATGGGAGGATTTAAATTCTAAGTAGCTGTTCAACCACCAACACACCACCACGCCACACCACAACGCCACCACACCACTGCCACCACACCACTGCCACAACGCCACACCACTGCCACAACGCCACACCACTGCCACAACGCCACACCACTGCCACACACCACACCACTGCCACCACACCACAACGCCACACCACAACGCCCCACCACTCCCACTACACCACCCCACTAACCCCATCCCATCCCCCACCCCCTCCCTCCACCCCCTTCCTTCCACCACCCGTTCCTCCACCACCCCTTCCTTCCTCCACCACCCCTTCCTTCCTCCACCCCCTTCCTTCACCACCCCTTCCTTCCTCCACCACCCCTTCCTTCCTCCACCACCCCTTCCTTCCTCCACCCCCTTCCTTCCACCACCCCTTCCTTCCTCCACCACCCCCTTCCTTCCTCCACCACCCCTTCCTTCCTCCACCACCCCTTCCTTCCTCCACCCCCTTCCTTCCACCACACCCCTTCCTTCCTCCACCACCCCTTCCTTCCTCCACCACCCCTTCCTTCCACCACCCCTTCCTTCCTCCACCACCCCTTCCTTCCACCACCACCCCTTCCTTCCTCCACCACCCCTTCCTTCCTCCACCACCCCTTCCTTCCACCACCCCTTCCTTCCACCACCCCTTCCTTCCTCCACCACCCCTTCCTTCCTCCACCACCCCTTCCTTCCTCCACCACCCCTTCCTTCCTCCACCCACCCCTTCCTTCCACCACCCCTTCCTTCCACCACCCCTTCCTTCCACCACCCCTTCCTTCCACCACCCCTTCCTTCCCCCTCCCTTCCTTCCACCACCCCCTTCCTTCCACCACCCCTTCCTTCCACCACCCCTTCCTTCCACCACCCTTCCTTCCACCACCCCTTCCTTCCACCCTCCTTCCTTCCTCCACCACCCTTCCTTCCTCCACCACCCCTTCCTTCCTCCACCACCCCTTCCTTCCTCCACACCCTTCCTTCCTCCACCCCCTTCCTCCACCACCCTCTTCCCCCCTTCTTCCCCTCCCTTCCCATCACCACCCTTCCTTCACCACCCCTTCCTTCCACCACCCCTTCCTTCCACCCCTCCCTTCCTCCACACCACTACAAGTCCTCCTCTGCAACACCAAACTCCTCCTCAAGGCTCCTGGCAGCACTAAACACCACCTCCAAAAGCCCAGTAAGCACCATTAGGCTCTGGTGTATTTTTTTTTTTTTTTTTTTTTTTTTTTTTTTTTTTATAATTAATGTATTTGTTGATTTATAAACCCGTCAGCGTGGCCTGGTTGGTAGAGCGCTCGGTCCGTGTGTAGAGTCCCTGCATTCGATCAGCGGTTCGAGTCCACCAAGTTCGTCCTGGCGTGGTGGCGCTTTGTATAGTCAATAACCTTGTACTAGTTGGTACTTGCAAAGTGTCTAGATAGGATCAAAGTATCTTATCTTAGAGTTGATTTATAACCAGAGAGAATACATGCCTCGCTACCGTTGATAACACTATAGTCGCCAGTCACTTGCCACTGCACTAAATTCGCCAGGCACAATATAGTACGCATTATAACATCACTACTGATTTGTATGTGCCACTGAAGATGATACACAGTAGTTTATACTATATACATCACTACATGTCTTCAGTGGCACATACAAGGCTGTAGTGATACTAAAATGCGTAATATATTGTACCTGGCGACATTAGTGCAGTGGCGACTATAGTGTTATGTACGGTAAAATAACTTGCCATGACAAGAGGCAAGTTGATCAGCTAACCTGTTTGTATAGTTCTACTCCTCTCTCCTCTCTCTCTCTCTCTCCTCTCTCTCCTCTCTCTCTCTCTCTCTCTCTCTCTCTCCTCTCTCTCTCTCTCCTCTCTCTCTCTCTCCTCTCTCTCTCTCTCTCTCGGTCTCCTGCCCCCCTCCTTCCTCTGCCCTCTCTCTCCTCTCTCTCTTCTCCTCCTCTCTCCTTCTCTCCTCTCTCTCTCTCTCTCTCTCTCTCTCTCTCTCAAGTAGTATCTCTATGCACCCTCCCCCTCCTTACTCCTATGCTTGGCACCCTCTCTCTCTCTCTCTCTCTCTCTCTCTCTCTCTCTCTCTCTCTCTCTCTCAGTATCTCTCATCCCCCTCCCCCCTCCTCTCCTTCTCCTCTCTCTCTCTCTCTCCTCTCTCCTCTCATATTCTCTATGCCCCCCCCTCCTACTCCTATCTCTTCTCCTCTCTCTCTCTCTCTCTCTCTCCTCTCTCTCTCTCTTCTCTCTCTCTCTCTCTCTCTCTCTCTCTCTCTCTCAAGTAGTATATATGCACCCCCCTCACTTAACTCCTAGCTTACCTCATTTTCTCTATGTCTTGTGACCTGATCAACCTCGTTCAGTCTCGCATGAAAGCTGCCAGGTGTTACTCGTCGTCTCATAAATAATTAGTTTTGATTAA
>JACEEZ010019595.1:112500-120000 GCA_016584305.1 Chionoecetes opilio | reverse complement strand
GCCATCCACCAGCCAGCCAGACAGCCAGTCATCCACCAGCCAGCCAGACAGCCAGCCATCCACCAGCCAGTCATCCACCAGCCAGCCAGACAGCTAGTCATCCACCAGCCAGCCAGACAGCCAGCCATCCACCAGCCAGTCATCCACCAGCCAGGCAGCCAGCCAGCCATCCACCAGCCAGCCAGACAGCTAGTCATCCACCAGCCAGCCAGACAGCCAGCCATCCACCAGCCAGTCATCCACCAGCCAGGCAGCCAGCCAGCCATCCACCAGCCAGCCAGACAGCTAGTCATCCACCAGCCAGACAGCCACAAAGCTAGGTACACAGACACAGTTATATTTTTCATTTTTTTCCATTTCAAGATCCTTCAACCCTAACATAAGAACATAAGAATGGTAATGGCTAACATGGTATGGTTGTCCTACTTGCCTTTACATCCCTACCTGTTGTGTAAGTCATTTTTTAACAACATGTAGGTGTGTGTGTGTGTGTGTGTTTGTGTGATTTTTGATGTGTGATAGTTTTTTGGCCTGTAAAATAAAATGTTGATTGCCAAGATTTCTTCCCTTGATTTCAACACTTTTTTTTTAGTAAAGATTTAAAATAATGTCTTGGTGGTCTGTATTCAGTTTACTTATGGCGTAATATTTATTATAAGAACATGAAAATAAGGAAGCTATTACCCCCTTGAGACCCAGAACGTAATTTCCATTGTAATTTAGGTACCATTACACGATTTTTAGTGACTATAAGCAATATTTTATAGCTATGACCTGTTTAGTATCCTTGTCCACTAAGTAATTTGGTATATTCAGTTACTTTTCGTAATTTTATGGCTAACAACAGACGATTTTATATAGCCAAGGAAAGATCTTGGCGTGAAGGGGTTAAGAGTTAGACTTACACGTGGTAGTAGCTGCATGTAGTAGTACTAATATTAGTGACTAGTTGAGGCGATGGTCGTAATAGTAGTTGTAGAAATACTAATACGGTAAAACCTCTCATATTCGGACTAATTGGGCCAAGGAGTGGTCCGAGTAATGCAAGGGTCCGAATAATGGGGGGTAATATGTAAAAAAAATAAGAAAAAAAAAAATAGGTGTATAGCTATATAGGTAGGAAATTTCGACCCCTAAAAAAAAAAAAAAAAAAAAAAAATATCTAGGTGTATAATTATATAGCTAGGAAATTTCGACCCCTAAAAAAAAAAAAAAAAAAAAAAAAGATCTAGGTGTATAATTATATAGCTAGGAAATTTCGACCCCTAAAAAAAAAAAAAAAAAAAAAAAGATCTAGGTGTATAATTATATAGCTAGGAAATTTCGACCCCTAAAAAAAAAAAAAAAAAAAAAAAGATCTAGGTGTTAATTATATAGCTAGGAAATTTCGACCCCTAAAAAAAAAAAAAAAAAAAAAACAATACGAGGTTTTACTATACTAACAATGGAATGCTTGACTCAATATGTTTATACAATTGCCTTTGAAAATTGCAAGATTTGGCAAATTCTCTACCCATCAAAACACAGATAGGTGGTGTAGTGGCTAGCGTGCCTGGCTACGAATCTGCGGGCCCTGGTTCGAATCTGGGCCAGGGCAAGTCGGCGACCAGCCAACTCAGCTGTTCTTCTTCTCTCTCTCTCTCTCAAAGAAAATAAGGAAGCTACAAGAGGCTGTGAGACCTACATCTGGTTGTTCCTGTTACTTAACACTACCTACATCCACCTTTCATCCCCATCCATGAAATTATCCAGCCTCATTTTAAAACTCGCTCTCATATAAATTAAAATAAAGTACTCTCAGAAATTATAAAGTGAAGTACTCTCTCTCTCTCTCTCTCTCTCTCTCTCTCTCTCTCTCTCTCTCTCTCTCTCTCTCTCTCTCTCGCTTAGAAATGAAAGTGAATTAAGTACTCGCATAAATTAAGGTGAAGTTCTCTCTCTCTCTCTCTCTCTCTCTCTCTCTCTCTCTCTCTCTCTCTCTCTCTCTCTCCTCTCTCTCTCTCTCTCTCTCCTCTCTCTCTTCTTCTCTCTCAAAGTGAATTAAGTACTCATAAATTAAGGTGAAGTACTCGCTCTCTCTCTCTCTCATAAGAAAATAAGGAAGCTACAAGAGGCCGCGAGACCTACACGATAAAGTTCCTCTCTCTCAAGAAGTATTATTTCTCCTATGCACCCCCCCCCCCTTCCTTCAGGCAGTTCCTCCTGCCTCCAACACACTAAATAGCATTGCTTCCTCTCTATAGAAGCTATTATTCGTGTAATAATAATGTCGCTGTGGTACTGTGTGGTAGGCGGTGAGAGAAAACGGGAAACTTGCGCCACGCTGCCAGACGTACGACTACACCCCATCTCTCTTCTCAAGTATAGTATTATTTCTCCTATGCACCCCCCCCCTCCCCCCCCTTCAGCCAGTTCCTGCCCCCAACACACTAAACAGTATTGCTTCCTTTCTATAGAAGCTATTATGGCACTCTACCGCTGTGGTAGACTGAAAAAACGGGAAACTTGCGCCACACTGCCAGACGTACGACTACCCCTCTCTCTCTCTCTCTTCTCTCTCTCTCTCTCTCTCTCACAGTAATAGTATTTTTCCAATGCACTCACCCTCCCCTCCTTCAGGCAACTCTCTCTGTGCCATATGACCTCTGATGTCTGGCACATATTCCCCTTTTTTGGCATTATCTCTCTCTCTCTCTCTCTCTCTCTCTTCATGCTGGGATATGATGAGATAGCTGTGAGAACCGCAATAAGTATTATGTATGCACTGACAGGTGTATTTGCTTCTCTGAGAACAATATGCAACATTTAACTTGTTTTAGCCAGCTACCGTATATAGATAACACTAAAGTCGCCAGTCACTCGCCACTGCACTAATGTCGCCAGGCACAATATATTACGAATTTAAGCATCACTATAGATTTAAAATTTTATGTGCCACTGAAGACATATGTAGCCTACCTGCATGTGATATGTACATAATATAAACTACGTACTGTGCATATCTATAGCTCTTCAGTGGCACATAAAAGTCTGTATATAATGATGCTAAAATTCGTAATATATTGTGCCTGGCGACATTAGTGCAGTGGCAAGTGACTGCGGCGACTAATAGTGTTATCTACGGTAGATAAGCATGTGAGGATGATCGAGATGGTGAGGGCAGTGTAGGCTACACAGCCATTGTTGAAGTGTTAATGTTGCATACAGACACACACACACGCCTCATTCTTATCCATGGCCATGGGTCCTCCTATTATAGCTGCATGGTGGTGGTGGCTGTAATACCTTGTATTATACCTGCCTGGTGGTGGTGGGTGTGGGGGACGCCCGTCGCCATGGTACGGGCGGCGGTTATCGCTAAATTGGCAACACTGACGATCAGTGTTGCCAATTTAGCGGAGAAGCGGCCGTCGCTGTGACGTCACGTCACTTCTAAAAACCTTCCTACCTTTTGTTTCCTTAAAAGGATGCCATCAGCATACGCTAAATAACATCTAACTGAGTCTCTTGTGTCTTCCTATAATCTTGTCTTGGCCCAAGACAGAGTTTAGTTTATTTTAGTATAAAAATTAAGGGCCTGCGAGAGGCTTCTTCTTCTTCTTGTGACCTTTGTCGATCACGCTTCCAAAGTTCCTAGGTCCTCTTCCACTTCGTCTCCTTCCCTAACAAACGTGTTACCGTAGATAACACTATATAAATTAGGCGCACCTTGCCGCAGGAGTTTAATAGTTGAGTTGGTTTACGGTCATTTCGCCCACGTCAATTCGCCCACAAGACTTTTCGCCCACATGTAAGAGTCAATTCGCCCACTCTTAAGTCAATTCGCCCACTTTAAAGTCAATTCGCCCACTCTAAAGTCAATTCCCCCACTCTAAAGTCAATTCCCCCACTCTAAAGTCAATTCCCCCACTCTAAAGTCAATTCCCCCACTCTAAAGTCAATTCCCCCACTCTAAAGTCAATTCCCCCACTCTAAAGTCAATTCCCCCACTCTAAAGTCAATTCCCCCACTCTAAAGTCAATTCCCCCACTCTAAAGTCAATTCCCCCACTCTAAAGTCAATTCCCCCACTCTAAAGTCAATTCGCCCACACGTTCCATATGTCACGTCCACTGAGCCTGAGCAGTTAACAAGTGAGAGGTAAATGAACCACCAGTAACCTTGGGCGAAATGACTTCATAGTGTGGGCGAAATGACTCCATAGTGTGGGCGAAATGACCGGATACCGTTGAGTTATCCCAATCGTTTTCTGTCTCTCTTCAGTCTGGATTCGGAAGACAACCGCCCAGACTCGCCCTTGTAAACAAACATGGCTGACAGCTGATACCCCTCCCGCCGCCTCAAATATCCCCTAAACATGCCTGTCGGTGAGTACTTCCTCTCTCCTGCATGTGTATGTCTGCCTGAACATCCCTCCTGCCTGTATGTGGTCCGTGAGCGTGATGTATTGTCTGGCATAGGAGACATAGGAGTAAAAGTGATGTGTTAGTCTGTGGTGATATGCCGAAGAACCTTGACTTGAGGCTTGTCATTTTTGGGATTCCGTCTTGGTGTGTTGGCTGAGCGGAATGTTTGTGCGTGTGTGTGTGTGTGTGTGTGTCAGGAAGCAGCTCTTGTCATTGTTCTCAGAGGTGGAAATAAGGACAGGGAAACTGGAAGGGGGCCAGGGAAGGGTGCAGTCAGTTCGTACACAAGTTGTTTCGTACACCAGTAGATTCGTACACCAAATAGTTGTTTCGTAATCTATATGAAACCATAGTCGTTTCGTACACTCAGCTGAGTTGGGTATTATTTTACGATGGCAACAAACTTTCCTACCGTAGATAACAGTGAAGTCGCCAGTTCAACGTTTCTTTGTTATTTACAGACGTGTGGTGGCGTTAATAGTTACATTTGTACATCCATGATTTCAGGACAGTTAGAAGGGACTATCTGGAAAGTGTGTCATTTTGTGTCTTCATCTGTGTCATATTAGGGCTATAAATGAACAAATGACAAAAATAAAACCGAGTGGCGACCTTGCTATACCTACTACAGTAAAGTCGCCAGCTAGTATTTGGAAATACTTTGGAACTCATCCTTCCGGCTTTGACTGAAATGAACTACCGCACTGTATTGTATGCTTATTGTACTTCACATCTGTAAAGGTTCCAGCGTGCGCTCAGCCTTGGTTAACCCACACGGCCGCTATGAAATATGAGGTGCCTCAAAAAATTCTAAGTCCAGTTAGGTTAGGTTAGGTTAGGTTAGGTTAGGTTAGGTATACTTTGTGGTTAAGGTTAGGTTAGGTTAGGTTAGGTATACTTTGTGGTTAAGGTTAGGTTAGGTTAGGTATACTTTGTGGTTAAGGTTAGGTTAGGTTAGGTATACGTTGTGGTTAAGGTTAGGTTAGGTATACTTTGTAGTTAAGGTTAGGTTAGGTATACTTTGTGGTTAAGGTTAGGTTAGGTATACTTTGTGGTTAAGGTTAGGTTAGGTTAGGTATACGTTGTGGTTAAGGTTAGGTTAGGTATACTTTGTAGTTAAGGTTAGGTTAGGTATACTTCGTGGTTAAGGTTAGGTATACTTTGTGGTTAAGGTTAGGTTAGGTTAGGTTCGGTTAGGTATACTTTGTGGTTAAGGTTAGGTTAGGTTAGGTATACTTTGTGGTTAAGGTTAGGTTAGGTTAGGTTCGGTTAGGTATACTTTGTGGTTAAGGTTAGGTTAGGTTAGGTATACTTTGTGGTTAAGGTTAGGTTAGGTTAGGTATACTTTGTGGTTAAGGTTAGGTTAGGTATACTTTGTGGTTAAGGTTAGGTTAGGTTAGATTTTTACATATAGTGACTTTGATGATTTTTTGGGGAGCCATAAAACACTTATATTTGCTTCCCTCACCCAAAAACCCCGTATTCCCGCCAGTTCCCCAGGCTTGTTGGCTATAGGGGGAAGAAAAAAAAGATAGGGGTGAAGGACTTCTTCCAAAGTTTTACCTTTTGTAAACAAGGAGACATATTCCTCCCCCCACCTAAAATGTTCTAGGTCTCCGAAACTATTGATATGCGACGGAAAGCTCAGAGAAAATGTCTCTTTAGAATACAATAAGGTAAACAAAAACCATGCTCCCAATTGTGTAGGGAAGTTTGGTGCCATCGTAAAAATTTACCCAACTGACAAGACCTGGGTACGAAACAACTTGTGTATGAAACTCCCTGTAACCGACTGGAAGGGGCCCGGGGGAAGGGTTCGGTATTATTCTAGTGTTTGCCCAGACTCCCACTCTCCCCCAAAACAAGCTGGGGGACCTGGGGGAATGCGGGATATTTGGCTGGGGTGCAAAATATGCGTCGCAACCACATCCTTTTTGAGTTAGGAGTGTTGAAAAAATTCCCTTATACTATGGAAAATTCATTGGATTTCTTCCGAGTCCAGAAACGTGTGACGTGTGACGATCCTCACAGAATGATGACCGAAGTGTCGAGAACCCCCCAACCCCCCGCTAGGAGGTTAGGTTAGATTTGTTTAGGTTAGGGTAGGTTATATGAGGCGTCCCGCATTAGAAGGGCCGCTCGCGCCAAAATAAAAAAGTGAGAAAAATGCGTTCAAAGTTTGGCGAACTTCTGACAACCATAACTTTCTTATTAATTATGCTATGACAATGAACTTAGTCTCAAAATAACTGGTAGGCAATCACAATCACGATGGCCTCAAAAAATGTTCGAGATCGTGATATTCACTACCAAATTTTTGCATAGTTATGGCATACTGTGTTATGGTTTCGGAAGTTCACCGAAGTTTGAGTGCTTTTTTTTTTTTAATACTGCACAATAATGGTAATTCGTTAATATTGGAACATAAAACACAAAATAACAATATTAACAATAACATAAAGTGGAAAAAAGGGTGAAGAACAGTGCTTGGCTTAGGGCCGCTCATCCAGTTACCCTCTAGTAGTAGTAGGAGTAGTATTAAAACTACTAGTAGTAGTAGTAACTATTAAAAAAATTACATCTTATATACTATCACTACTACTAAAAAAAAAAAAAAAACACAAAAAAAAAAAAACAAAAAAAAAAAAAAAAAAAAAACAGGACACTCATCCACTCCCAGACGAAAGTTAAGACCTCAATAGAGTGATATACACTGTAATATCGATTTTGGCAGAATGGTCTGAGCGGCCCTTCTAATGCGGGACGCCTCATATTTGGTTAGGTTAGTTTATCGGTGGGTCAAGCCCCCAGCTAGGTTATGTTAGGTAAAGGTTAGGTTAGGTATAGGTTAGGTTAGGTAAAGGTTATGTTAGGTAAAGGTTAGGTAAAGGTATAGGTTATGTTAGGTATAGGTTAGGTTAGGTAAAGGTTAGGTTAGGTAAAGGTTAGGTTAGGTTAGGTAAAGGTTAGGTTAGGTTAGGTAAAGGTTAGGTTAGGTAAAGGTTATGTTAGGTTAGGTAAAGGTTAGGTTAGGTATAGGTTAGGTAAAGGTTATGTTATGTTAGGTAAAGGTTATGTTAGGTAAAGGTTAGGTA
>JACEEZ010019595.1:77500-95000 GCA_016584305.1 Chionoecetes opilio | reverse complement strand
GATGTTACAGTGAAACCAGGGTTTTCACTGCCAAGGCAACCCTGATGTTACAGTGAACCAGGGTTGCCACTGCCAAGGCAACCCTGATGTTACAGTGAACCAGGGTTTTCACTGCCAAGGCAACCCTGATGTTACAGTGAACCAGGGTTTTCCACTGCCAAGGCAACCCTGATGTTACAGTGAACCAGGGTTTTCACTGCCAAGGCAACCCTGATGTTACAGTGAACCAGGGTTGCCACTGCCAAGGCAACCCTGATGTTACAGTGAACCAGGGTTGCCACTGCCAAGGCAACCCTGATGTTACAGTGAACCAGGGGTTTTCACTGCCAAGGCAACCCTGATGTTACAGTGAACCAGGGTTGCCACTGCCAAGGCAACCTGATGTTACAGTGAACCAGGGTTTTCACTGCCAAGGCAACCCTGATGTTACAGTGAACCAGGGTTTTCACTGCCAAGGCAACCCTGATGTACAGTGAACTAGGGTTTTCACTGCCAAGGCAACCCTGATGTTACAGTGAACCAGGGTTTTCACTGCCAAGGCAACCCTGATGTTACAGTGAACCAGGGTTTTCACTGCCAAGGCAACCCTGATGTTACAGTGAACCAGGGTTTTTCACTGCCAAGGCAACCCTGATGTTACAGTGAACGAGGGTTTTTCACTGCCAAGGCAACCCTGATGTTACAGTGAACCAGGGTTTTCACTGCCAAGGCAACCCTGATGTTACAGTGAACCAGGGTTTTCACTGCCAAGGCAACCCTGATGTTACAGTGAACCAGGGTTTTCACTGCCAAGGCACCCTGATGTTACAGTGAACCAGGGTTTTCACTGCCAAGGCAACCCTGATGTTACAGTGAACCAGGGTTTTCACTGCCAAGGCAACCCTGATGTTACAGTGAACCAGGGTTTTCACTGCCAAGGCAACCCTGATGTTACAGTGAACCAGGGTTTACACTGCCAAGGCAACCCTGATGTTACAGTGAACCAGGGTTTCCACTGCCAAGGCAACCCTGATGTTACAGTGAACCAGGGTTTTCACTGCCAAGGCAACCCTGATGTTACAGTGAACCAGGGTTGCCACTGCCAAGGCAACCCTGATGTTACAGTGAACCAGGGTTTTCACATGCCAAGGCAACCCTGATGTTACAGTGAACCAGGGTTTTCACTGCCAAGGCAACCCTGATGTTACAGTGAACCAGGGTTTTCACTGCCAAGGCAACCCTGATGTTACAGTGAACCAGGGTTGCCACTGCCAAGGCAACCCTGATGTTACAGTGAACCAGGGTTGCCACTGCCAAGGCAACCCTGATGTTACAGTGAACCAGGGTTTTCACTGCCAAGGCAACCCTGATGTTACAGTGAACCAGGGTTTTCACTGCCAAGGCAACCCTGATGTTACAGTGAACCAGGGTTTTCACTGCCAAGGCAACCCTGATGTTACAGTGAACCAGGGTTTTCACTGCCAAGGCAACCCTGATGTTACAGTGAACTAGGGTTTTCACTGCCAAGGCAACCCTGATGTTACAGTGAACCAGGGTTTTCACTGCCAAGGCAACCCTGATGTTACAGTGAACCAGGGTTTTCACTGCCAAGGCAACCCTGGATGTTACAGTGAACCAGGGTTTTCACTGCCAAGGCAACCCTGATGTTACAGTGAACCAGGGTTTTCACTGCCAAGGCAACCCTGATGTTACAGTGAACCAGGGTTTTCACTGCCAAGGCAACCTGATGTTACAGTGAACCAGGGTTTTCACTGCCAAGGCAACCCTGATGTACAGTGAACCAGGGTTTCACTGCCAAGGCAACCCTGATGTTACAGTGAACCAGGGTTTTCACTGCCAAGGCAACCCTGATGTTACAGTGAACCAGGGTTTCACTGCCAAGGCAACCCTGATGTTACAGTGAACCAGGTTTTTCACTGCCAAGGCAACCCTGATGTTACAGTGAACCAGGGTTTTCACTGCCAAGGCAACCCTGATGTTACAGTGAACCAGGGTTTTCACTGCCAAGGCAACCCTGATGTTACAGTGAACCAGGGTTTTCACTGCCAAGGCAACCCTGATGTTACAGTGAACCAGGGTTTTCACTGCCAAGGCAACCCTGATGTTACAGTGAACCAGGGTTTTCACTGCCAAGGCAACCCTGATGTTACAGTGAACCAGGGTTGCCACGGCCAAGGCAACCCTGATGTTACAGTGAACCAGGGTTTTCACTGCCAAGGCAACCCTGATGTTACAGTGAACCAGGGTTTTCACTGCCAAGGCAACCCTGATGTTACAGTGAACCAGGGTTTTCACTGCCAAGGCAACCCTGATGTTACAGTGAACCAGGGTTTTCACTGCCAAGGCAACCCTGATGTTACAGTGAACCAGGGTTGCCACTGCCAGGGACATTTAGGCCTGAGAAGGACATTTCTAAGGAAACCCAAAATCCTAGGAAATCCATTTTTTTTTGACATGTTAAAAACTGTGTGTATTTCAAATGTATTTACAAATGTATTTAAATACAATTGACGTATTTAGTATTTAATATTTAAATACATTCGTACAATGTATTTAGTATTTGTTATTTAAATACATTCAATGTATTTAGTGCCCAGCTCTATCCAGCCCCCCCCCCACCCCCCCTCCACTTGACACCCTCTTCACCCCTCCTTCACCCCTCCAGCAGGAGACCAAGCCCACCTCCGACCACTCGGACACCCACCACCAGCAGGGGGATGGCGAGAAGGAGCCCCACGAGCTGGCAGAGATGTGTCTGAGGGAGCTGGTGTCACGCGCCACCTACGGCAAGATTCACAACGTTGTCAAGCCCTTGCTGACGTGAGTGTGTGGGTGGCTGTGTTTACCTAGTGGTGTTTTACAGGGCCTGAGCTACACTCCTGGGTCCCGTCTCCATAGCTACATTTATCCAGTCTTTCTTTCAACTGGTGCACATTATTGGCCGATATCACCTCCTCATTTAGTCCAGGCCAAACCTCGACTGGATTCTTACTCTTAGTCTTACTCTTATTTATTTATTTATTTATTTATTTATTTATTTATTTATTTATTTATTTATTTATTTATGTTTTTTTTTTTAGTGTACTTAAGTGAACTCTTTGTCTTGTTGTTGCTGGTTTTTTTGTCTGTATGCCTCCGGTGTGGTGTGGGCAGGTGTCTGTTTATGAGGGAATGTCTGTTTACATAACAAAGGCAAAGAAAACAGGCGTTGAGGGAAATAACTACTAATTTTGACAGGATTCTCTTGAAAATAACCTCATTGTGATTCCCACACAAAGTTACTATAATTAAAGTAAACCTAAACTTAACCTAACCTAACCTAACCTAAACCTAACCTAAACCTAACCTAACTTAACCTAACCTAACCTAACCTAACCTAACCTAACCTAACCTAACCTAACCTAACCTAACCTAACCTAACCTAAACCTAACCTAACTTAACCTAACCTAACTTAACGTTTTTCTAACCTTACCTAACCTAGCGGTCTGCCGAAAAGGGAGAGTGCGTGGAGAATTTGCCGCCTGGAGAACATGCCTTTTTGTGGATCAAGTCAAAATTAGTAATGACTCCCCTCAACGCCCCTTTCCTTTGCCTTTGTTAGTAAACAGACATTCCCTCATAAACAGACATTCCCTCATACACAGACATTCCCTCATACACAGACATTCCCTCATACACAGACATTCCCTCATACACAGACACTCCCTCATACACAGACATTCCCTCATACACAGACATTCCCTCATACACAGACATTCCCTCATACACAGACATTCCCTCATACACAGACATTCCCTCATACACAGACATTCCCTCATACACAGACATTCCCTCATACACAGACATTCCCTCATACACAGACATTCCCTCATACACAGACATTCCCTCATACACAGACATTCCCTCATACACAGACACTTGCCCACACCACACCGGGCGATAATAAAATCATTATTATTATTATTATTCCACACTTCTTCCTGCAGGCACATGGACCAGGAGGGCTTGTGGGTCAACAACACCTTTGCTGTGCAGATCTTCAAAATACTTATGTACTCTATCCAGGTGAGAGAGAGAGAGAGAGAGAGAGAGAGAGAGAGAGAGAGAGAGAGAGAGAGAGAGAGAGAGAGAGAGAGAGAGAGAGAGATATCCACTCACCTGTCTCCTTCATTACCTGACTCATACACACAGTCATTCATTACCTCACTCATACACACAGTCATTCATTACCTCACTCATACACACAGTCATTCATTACCTCACTCATACACACAGTCATTCATTACCTCACTCATACACACAGTCATTCATTACCTGACCTACACCACAGTCATACCTCACCATACACACAGTCATTCATTACCTCACTCATACACACAGTCATTCATTACCGACTCAACCACAGTCATTCATTACCACTAACACACAGTCATTCATACCTACCCTACCGCATTCATACCTCACCATACACACAGTCATTCATTACCTCACTCATACACACAGTCATTCATTACCTGACTCATACACACAGTCATTCATTACCTCACTCATACACACAGTCATTCATTACCTCACTCATACACACAGTCATTCATTACCTGACTCATACACACAGTCATTCATTACCTCACTCATAAAACACAGTCATTCATTACCTCACTCATACACACACAGTCATTCATTACCTGACTCATACACACAGTCATTCATTACCTGCACTCATACACACAGTCATTCATTACCTGACTCATACACACACAGTCATTCATTACCTCACTCATACACACAGTCATTCATTACCTCACTCATACACACACAGTCATTCATTACCTGACTCATACACACACAGTCATTCATTACCTGACTCATACACACAGTCATTCATTACCTCACTCATACACCCCAGTCATTCATTACCTCCTCATACACACACAGTCATTCATTACCTCACTCATACACACAGTCATTCATTACCTCACTCATACACACACAGTCATTCATTACCTCACTCATACACACACAGTCATTCATTACCTGCACTCATACACACAGTCATTCATTACCTCATCATACACACAGTCATTCATTACCTCACCTCAACCTCAACTCCATAAAACACAGTCATTCATTACCTCACTCATACACACAGTCATTCATTACCTCACTCATACACACAGTCATTCATTACCTCACTCATACACACACAGTCATTCATTACCTCACTCATACACACACAGTCATTCATTACCTGACTCATACACACAGTCATTCATTACCTCACTCATACACCACAGTCATTCATTACTGACTCATACACACACAGTCATTCATTACCTCACTCATACACACAGTCATTCATTACCTGACTCATACACACAGTCATTCATTACCTCACTCATACACACAGTCATTCATTACCTGACTCATACACACACAGTCATTCATTACCTCACTCATACACACAGTCATTCATTACCTCACTCATACACACAGTCATTCATTACCTCACTCACCTCACTCATACACACAGTCATTCATTACCTCACTCATACACACAGTCATTCATTACCTCACTCATACACACAGTCATTCATTACCTCACTCATACACAGTCATTCATTACACTCACTCATTTCACACAGTCATTCATTACCTCACTCATACACACACAGTCATTCATTACCTCACTCATACACACAGTCATTCATTACCTCACTCATACCACACAGTCATTCATTACCTGACTCATACACACAGTCATTCATTACCTCACTCATACACACACAGTCATTCATTACCTCACTCATACACACAGTCATTCATTACTCACTCATACACACAGTCATTCATTACCTCACTCATACACACAGTCATTCATTACCTCACTCATACACACACAGTCAT
This sequence comes from Chionoecetes opilio, assembly GCA_016584305.1. Classification (NCBI taxonomy): domain Eukaryota; kingdom Metazoa; phylum Arthropoda; class Malacostraca; order Decapoda; family Majidae; genus Chionoecetes; species Chionoecetes opilio. Next base: position 89,095 of record JACEEZ010019595.1, on the reverse strand, counting down.
TCATTACCTGACTCATACACACAGTCATTCATTACCTCACTCATACACACAGTCATTCATTACCTCACTCATACAAAACCAGTCATTCATTACCTCACTCATACACACAGTCATTCATTACCTGACTCATAACACACAGTCATTCATTACCTCACTCATACACACAGTCATTCATTACCTGACTCATACCCCACAGTCATTCATTACCTCACTCATACACACAGTCATTCATTACCTGACTCATAACACACAGTCATTCATTACCTCACTCATACACCACAGTCATTCATTACCTCACTCATACACACAGTCATTCATTACCTCACTCATACACCACAGTCATTCATTACCTCATCCACCTCACCCTTTATACACACAGTCATTCATTACCTCACTCATACACACAGTCATTCATTACCTCACTCATACACACAGTCATTCATTACCTCACTCATACACACACAGTCATTCATTACCTCACTCATACACACACAGTCATTCATTACCTCACTCATACACACAGTCATTCATTACCACTCATACACACAGTCATTCATTACCTCACTCATACACACACAGTCATTCATTACCTCACTCATACACACAGTCATTCATTACTCACTCATACACACACAGTCATTTATTACCTCACTCATACAACACAGTCATTCATTACGCTCAACCTCTCATTACCACCCAAAACAGTCATTCATTACCTCACTCATACACCTCACAGTCATTCATTACCTCACTCATACACACACATTCATTCATCTACCTCACTCATACACACAGTCATTCATTACTCACTCATACAACACAGTCATTCATTACCTCACTCATACACACAGTCATTCATTACCTCATCATACACAGTCATTCATACCTCACTCACCTCACTCATACAAAACAGTCATTCATTACCTGACTCATACACACACAGTCATTCATTACCTCACTCATACACACAGTCATTCATTACCTCACTCATACACACACAGTCATTCATTACCGACTCATACACAGTCATTCATTACCTCACTACACACACAGTCATTCATTACCTCACTCATACACACACAGTCATTCATTACCTCACTCATACACACAGTCATTCATTACCTCACTCATACACACAGTCATTCATTACCTCACTCATACACACAGTCATTCATTACCTCACTCATACACACAGTCATTCATTACCTCACTCATACACACAGTCATTCATTACCTCACTCATACACACAGTCATTCATTACCTCACTCATACACACAGTCATTCATTACCTCACTCATACACACAGTCATTCATTCACAGGTTTCAATGTAAAAAATAAAAAAAAATTAAAAAAACAGTCAAATCACCCAGCCAAGTAGCATAATGGTAAAAAAATGACTATCTATACAGTCCTATTTTTCACTATTATAATATTCACACTCACAAGTCCCCTCACAAATATATAATTAATAGTTGTAATACAGGTTGAAGTTCCCAAACTCGGCAACCTCGAGGACCAGCGCCGAGCCGAGTAATGGAATTTTCCGACTTTTAGAACGTAGATATATTAAAGGGAAAAAAAGCATGAAAATCACATGAAAAAAATCAAAAGGTCAATTTTCTCAGAAATAGTTAACACATTGTTCTTCCTTTTCTTTTCCCTTGCCCCAGTAGGTGTTCCTGGACGTTTGGGAGCCATAATACCAATAACAGACCTGTAGAAGTACACAAAATAACAGTGTACACAACTCTACAGTCACAACACCACTGAACAATAACAACAAACAAATCGGCGGGAGAAACCCAGCGGCCTAGTGTGGTGGCACCCAGCGGCCGACCCGGCAACTACGCCCAGGGTTTTGGGTGTTCTGCCGGGTTTTGGAAAATCCGGAAGCATAGCCGAGTTTTGGGTGTTGCCGAGTCTTGGGATGCCGAGTTTGGGAACTTCAACCTGTAGTTGTAAATAGCTGTGTGTTAGCCAGCCTGCATTCTTCCTCCCATTAACACATCCATCCACTTCTTACATTTCCACATCCAACACATCATCACACCCCACACACACCCACCCCCACACACCCCCTCACCCACCCACTCACACCCCCCTCCCATCCCCCCACAGGTGCAGTACAGCATAACGATCATTGAACTCATCATGAACCACCTCAACGAGAAGAGTAACGAGTTGGCCAAGATACGCACGGGCATTGCCGACGTGCTCTCCAAGGTCATCCCCATCGCGGCCGGGGAGTGTATAGGTGCGTGCGTGTGTGGGTGTGTGTGTATAGGTGTGTGTGTGTGTGTATAGGTGTGTGTGTGTGTGTGTGTGTGTGGGTGTGTGTGTGTGTGTATAGGTGTGTGTGTGTATTTACCTAGTTGTAACATACAGGAAAAGTGCTATGCTCGTACTGTCCCGTCTCCAAATCTACTATTATGCAGCTTGCCTTTGAAGTCCTGAATACTTCTTGGATCATTGTGTGTGGGTGTGTGTGTGTTTACCTAGTTGTATTTACCTAAAACGTTTTCTGCGGGGGAGCAAATGAAATTTCGCATGCAAGCGGTCACCTTTCTCTCGCTGTATCCCCGCAGAAAACGCTCGACCGTCGCTTGCTCCACGAGAGGGCGACGCAGCGGCTGAGATATCGACAAAACAAGTATCAAATGACTGTTTTGACCCTCTATATATTGTCACACTGGACGTCATCCTACACCGTCATAGTCAGAAAGTGGCAATCAGGAAGTGTCTTAGAATGTAATGTGCTGATAAGTAGCCGAGCAGAGTGAGAAGCAGCAAGTGGGAGGAAATGTTTATGCACTGTGTTACTTAACAGATAGAACGATAGGAGAAAAAGAGAGAGAGAGGGAGAGAGATGAGAAAAGAAGAGAAGAGAGAAAGAAGGCAGAGAGAGAGAGGAGAGAGAGAGAGAGAGAGGAAAGAGAGAGAGAGAGAGAGAGAGAGAGAGAGAGAGAGAGAGAGAGAGAGAGAGAGAGAAAGAGAGATAGAGATAACCCTTGTTTGCGTGTACTTGTACCACCATTACAGTGATAAAAGTACACTAATGCCATGCAACATTTCCTCAGGAAGGCGATAGTGGTCTCAGGGTTTCTTAATAGCCATTGGTATTGTCAGAAATGGGTAACAGTGAGGTGTGTGAAGTTGTTGATTTTGGTCAACACGGCTTTGTTGACAAGTGGCACCTTCCAGTGTTTACCTCCAGCTGTTGGAATGCATATAAAGCAATGTATACAGCTGTGAGGATTATATTATCCTTAATGACACGCCACAACCTCCTTATTTGGTTCTAACTTTTGTGATGAGACATTAAAAAGAAAGTAATTGATTTTGTGGAGAGTACAGTGTTGTCATACTTTTATTGAGGCAGAGAGCAGCGCCACGCCAGCCCAACGCTGACGCTCTTCACTCACTTCTTCGCTGCAAGAAATTTCTTGCGGGTCGGGCAATCATCTTCTCAGGAGGATTGAACAGCAAGCAAAAATTTTTCTCTTGCAAGCGAAATTTTTCTTGCACCTCCGCAGAAAACACCTTCTAGTTGTAACACACAGGAAAAGAGAGATTTTTTTTTTTTTTTTTTTTTTTTTTTTTTTTTTTTTCTCTCCCCATCACAAAGAACTGGCCAAGGGCACACCAAAAATGGGTAACACATGGCCCGCTTAGTTGCCAGTCCCTATAAAGAAGACAGTAAGAGAATAAAATAAAAAAGAGGGGTGAGCCAATTTAGTTCGGATGACGAATGGATGTCTCGTACTCTCCCGTCTCCAAATCTACTATTATCCAGCTTGCCTTTGAAGTCCTGAATACTTCTTGCATTAATCACTTTTGCATCAAGGTTGTTCCAGGCTTCTAGGCTTCTATACGGGAAGCTGTATTTTTTTATGTCCCTCTTGCATGTTGTCCTTTTCAATTTCTTCTCATGACCTCTTGCACTTCTGTCGTCCCACACAAACAGATCTTCTCTATCAATGTTTTCCAGACCCATTGATGCTCTCTACACTGCTATAAAATCTCCCCTTTCTCTTCTTTTCTCAAGTGTTGGGAGTTTTAGTCTTGAAAGTCTTTCCTCATAGGGTAAATATGGTGTGTGTGTGTGTGTTTGTGTGGGTGGGTGCGTGTTGTGTGTTGGTGTGTGTGGTGTGTGTGTGTGTGTGTGGTGTGTGTGTGTGTGTGTGTGTGTGTTTTAAATGTGGGTTTTATGATATGCTATGTTTTATAATATGTGTAGTATCAGTTTTATTTTAAGGTAATGTGTTTGTTGGACCATGGATTACAATGACTTCATGCTCATCCACCCAAATACCAATCCATACGTCTCCCTAACTTCTCACCCACTCATCCACTCACACATCCACTGCTCATCCGCCTCAGGTCCATCCGTCATCGAGATCATCAATTCCCTGCTGGAGCACATCCGGTCTTCCGTGGTGGGTGGGGCCAGGGGCGGGGAGGAGGGGTCGGCGGAGAGGGTGTACCAGGAGACCCTGATCCACGCCCTGGGGGAGTACGCCAACCACCTGCCTGACTACCAGAAGGTGGACTCCATGGTGTTTATCCTCAATAAGGTTCGTGTGGGTGGGTGGGTGTGTGTCTTCTTCTTCTTCTTCTTGTGACCTTGGACGCTTAGTATCGCTTCCTAGGTCCTCTGCCACTTCGTCTCCTTCGTTCACAAGACTTGTTAAGAGAGAGAGAGAGAGAGAGAGAGAGAGGAGAGAGAGAGAGAGAGCATGCGTGAGTGAGTGAGAAAGTGAGAAAATTTTGTTTTATTCTGTCACGCGTTTGAGTTAAACGTGAGGAGAGAGATGAGAGAGAGAGAGGAGAGAGAGAGGAGAGAGAGGAGAGAGAGAGAGTGAGGATGAGAAGGAGAGAGAGTGAGATGAGAGCAGCGTGAGGAGAGAGATGAGAGAGAGAGAGAGAGAGAGAGAGAGAGAGAGAGAAGAGAGAGAGAGAGAGAGAGAGAGAGAGAGAGAGAGGAGAGAGAGAGAGAGAGAGAGAGAGAGAGAGAGAGAGAGAGGGATGATAGTAGTTGTCCTGTGTTATTTCCCTGGAAAGATTTTGATCAGTTTCAATCTCCTGTGTTGTGTGTGTGGTGTGTGTGTGGTGTGTGTGTGTGTGTGTGTGTGTGTGTGTGTGTGTGTGTGTGTGGTGTGTGTGTGTTTACTAATGACCTGATAGGGCTACATGTCGAAATGAATACACATAGAATAGGTCAAGGCCTTTCATTTGAGCTATACTGTAGGCAAAGGAAATTGGTTGGTAATTAACTGATAAAATGACATTTATATGTTTTATGATAATATTTACATGTCATTTTCTCCCCCCCTTCACCCCCACCCCCCCCCCTCTCTCCACCCCCCACAGATGCCCGGCAGTGACAGGGTGGATGACGGGGGGTCGCAGCGGCCTGAAGCAGAGGTGAAACTGCAACACATCCTCCTCAAGTCACTGCTCAAGGTGTGTGTGTGTGGTGTGTGTGTGGGTGGTGGGTGGGGTGGGGGTGGTGCGGTGTGTCTGTTTTGTGTGTCTGTGTCTGTGTCTGTGTCTGTGTTCTGTGTCTGTGTGGGTGTGGGTGTGTGGGTGTGTGTGTGTGTGTGTGTGTGTGTGTGTGTGTGTGTGTGTATTCATCTAGTTATATTTTACAGGGCCTGAGCTACACTGGTATGGCCCCATCTCCATATCAACATTCTTATCATTCATCCTTAGTGTTGGGGGAAGTCACCACCCCGGGAGGCGGGTCACAAACCCCGGCTAACACCCGGTACCATTCACTGCTGGGTGGACAGGGGCTCGGGTTTTAAGGAAACAACCCATCTGTCTCCACTCCGCCCGGGGATCGAACCCGGGAATTCTCGGTTGTGGGCCGAGCGTGCTACCCCTACACTACGGAGTCCCCTACTGGGTGTATGTGTGTGTGTGTGTGTGTGTTTGTTTTTTCCTCTTAGAATTTCTCATCTAGCTACTTTTTTTAACAAGGTGAAAATTCCGTTCTATCTGAAGGTCTCATGCTTAAAATGATGCCTCTGTTTACTTGATACTAGGGTTAACTATGATAAAATACAACTGTAATTAAGAAGAAGGGTGTTATTCCCTTCTCCTGGCATCAAATATCAGTCAGTAAGCAGCAAGGGGGCAGGATTTTTCACCTCGTTAAAAAAAATGGACTATAGCTACTTTTTCTTACGATCTTCACAGTACTAATTACATAAGAGTACTTTTTTTCTTCTTCTCTTTGACCTCATTTTCGTGTACCTTTCCTCCCTCCTCACCCTCCCCCCTTGGTCACCAGGTGGGCACCAAGTACACCACGGAGCAGTACAGCAAGACCTTCGCCAGTCCTTCCTGGTGCGTCTGATGCGCCTCAGCATGTCTAGCGATGCTGAGGTGCGCCTCACCGTGCAGCACATCCTACACACCCTCCTAGACCGCCACCACAACACTCACAAGCTGGCCAAACCAACGTATGTGTGTGGGTGTGTGGGTGTGGGTGTGTTTGTGGGTGTGTGGGTGTGGGTGTGGGTGTGGGTGTGTGTGTGTGGGTGTGGGTGTGTGGGTGTGTGGTGTGTGTGGGGTGGGTGTGGGTGGGATGTGGTGTGTGGTGTGTGGGTGTGTGGTGTGTGTGTGGGTGTGGGGTGTGGGTGTGTGTGTGGTGGGTGTGGGTGTGGTGTGGGTGTGTGGGTGTTGTGTGTGGTGGTGTGTGTGTGTGGTGTTGGGGCCAGTGGCGTAGCTATGGGGGGCCACTAATATACTAATATGGGGGGGGGGGGGCACTATAATGGTCTAGTACCCATCACTGATATGGTCTTAGAGTATGCCCTTATACCCTTCTATGTGGCTTTAGAATGCCTCTAAGCTCCTCTTGCCTAATGCCCCCCCTTACTCAACTCTGCCCCCCCCCCCAGTGCCCCCCATTGTTAGATACCTAGCTACGCCACGGGTTTCTGGCCTTTTGATTGTTGTCTGTATTGTGTGTTAAGAGAGAGAGAGAGAGAGAGAGAGAGAGAGAGAGAGAGAGAGAGAGAGAGAGAGAGAGAGAGAGAAGAGAGTGAGTCATTTTTTTATTTAGCATTTCGTCAATTTTCATTTTCTTTTTGATGGGAGAATGTTTTAGCATCTCCTCTTCCTCCTTCTCCTCCTCTTCTTCCTATATCTCCTCCTCCTCTTCCTCCAATATCTCCTCCTTCTCCTCCTCTTCCTTCAATATCTCCTCCTCCTTCTCCTCCTCTTCCTCCTATATCTCCTCCTCCTTCTCCTCCTCTTCCTCCTATATCTCCTCCTCCTCTTCCTTCAATATCTCCTCCTCCTTCTCCTTCTCTTCCTCAAATATCTCCTCCTTCTAAATCTCCTCCTCCTTCTTCCTCCCATCACCAGTATTTCACCAGTACCCATTCTCCTCCTCCTCCTCCTCCTCCCATCACCAGCATCTCACCACTACCCATCACCCACACAGGCTAGAAATCACCAAACTGGGCCTCACATTTGCCAAGCCAGTGCGTCAGGACATCAACTTTTGGCGCAAGTCGGGCACGGAGCTGTTGATGTCCATGCAGGAGAATTGTGAGTTCCCGGACAACACCCTGGCCAACCTGGAGGCCGTCTTCACCACCCTGATGCTGCTGCTGGTGGAGATACGCTCGGACGATGTGATTGTGGATGTGCTGAGGGTGATGTTCCATGTGCAGGTGAGAGAGAGAGTGTGTGTGTGTGTGTGTGTGGTGACAGAGAGTGTATGTGTGAGTGAGTGAGAGAGAGAGAGAGATGTTCCATGTGCAGGTGAGAGAGAGAGAGAGTGTGTGTGTGAGTGAGTGACAGAGAGTGTATGTGTGAGTGAGTGAGAGAGAGAGAGAGAGAGAGAGAGAGAGAGAGAGAGAGAGAGAGAGAGAGAGAGAGAGAGAGAGAGAGAGAGAGAGAGAGATGTTCCATGTGCAGGTGAGAGGGAGAGAGAGTGTGTGTGAGTGAGTGTTTGACCCCTCTTTCACCCCCTACAGATGCCCGGCAGTGACCTCCTTCCTTACTTGCCTTATGCCCTCCCTCCTCCATGAGTTAACCTTTGACCCCCCTTCACCCCCTACAGATGCCCGGCAGTGACCTCCTTCCTTACTTGCCTTATGCCCTCCCTCCTCCATGAGTTAACCTTTGACCCCCCTCTTTCACCCCCTACAGATGCCCGGCAGTGACCTCCTTCCTTGCCTTATGCCCTCCCTCCTCCACGAGTTAACCTTTGACCCCCCCTTTCACCCCCTACAGATGCCCGGCAGTGACCTCCTTCCTTGCCTTATGCCCTCCCTCCTCCACGAGTTAACCTTTGACCCCCCTCTTCACCCCCTACAGATGCCCGGCAGTGACCTCCTTCCTTGCCTTATGCCCTCCCTCCTCCAGAGTTAACCTTTGACCCCCTTTCACCCCCTACAGATGCCCGGCAGTGACCTCCTTCCTTGCCTTATGCCCTCCCTCCTCCACGAGTTAACCTAACCTAGATACAGTATAGGGAAATAAGGTAAACAGACACACACCCATCCACACCCATCCCACACTCCCCATCACGTGTCTCCCATCCCCAGGGCGTTGCGCAGGAAGGGGGCGTGAGGGGAGCGGCGGCGGTGCACCTACACGCGCTGGTGGCCTCGGTGATGCTGGCCGTGGCCCACCTGGTGCCCACCCTTAAGGACCATGTGGCCTCAGTCATCAAGAACAGGTGAGGGGCGGACAGGCGGACAGACAGACAGACAGAGGAAGAAGAAAACTGAATGAGAGGCAGACAGACAAAATTAGACAAACAGGCAGACAGACAGATCTACAGAATGAGTCAAACAGACAGACAGACAGATCTACAGACAGACAGACAGAATTAGACAAACAGGCGGACAGACAGACAGACAGACAGACAGACAGACAGAGGAAGAAGAAACTAGAAGCAGACAGACAATACACAAACGGCAGACAGACAGAATGAGTCAAACAGGCAGACAGACAGATAGATCTACAGACAGACAGACAGACAGACAGAGGAAAACTGAATGAGAGGCAGACAGACACTGACCTTTCCTCCTTTTTTCTGATATATTGACCCTTCCATGCCTCTGACCTTTCCTCCCTTCCCATCTCAGGTCAGACCGGGCTTCCCACCTCCTGCCTGACCTCCTGCCGCAGTATGACCCGACACTACCCTACTCCAGCCTGCCTGATGACCTCCTCTTCGATAATGCCGCAGTTCTTGACCTTCTCAGTGGCACCAGGTGAGTTAATGATATATAGGTGTTAATGAGACCACAGAGACACGTAGAATTTTTTATTTTTTTATTTTTTTTTATTTAGGGGTCGAAATTTCCTAGCTATAATATATACACGAGATTTTTTTTTTTTTTTTTTTTTTTTTTTTTTTTTTTTTTTTTTTTTTTTTTCTTAGGGGTCGAAATTTCCTAGCTATAATATATACACTAAATTTTTTTTTTTTTTTTTTTTTTTTTTTTTTTAGGGGTCGAAATTTCCTAGCTATAATATATACACCTAGAATTTTTTTTTTTTTCTCTCTTTTTACATATCCCCCCATATATAATCCCCCCATTATTCGGATCCTTGCATTACTCGGACCACTCCTTGGCCCAATTAGTCCGAATATGGGAGGTTTTACTGTAGTTGGTCAATATGCGCAGGTGTAGGGGTGAAGACCAGCGCCAACACGAACGTAGTAGTGGGGGGGGAGGCTGCCATCAATAGTGTAGGGGGTCTAAGGGCTGCGCGGAGACCAAGGAGGGTGGAGGAGGCAGGTGGGTGATGTGGCTGGCCTGGGTCTTGTGTATGTTCCTTATAGCAGCGTGTGGAATACTGAATGCACAGAGGTTGGTGTATTTTGATGGTGGTATAGTGTGGTACGTAGTTAGAAATATACAGTAACAAAGGAATGCAGGTCTAGGGCACAGACGCCAGGCACTGTACTCGGCGACACCCGGTGCTAACTCGGGAAGAGTCGTGGTGGCCGGGCGTGACCTGACCCAACCCTGTGCCCTGAGGCGAGGAGGGAAGGTAGCCAGGAATAGCATAGGAGTCATCACGATAGACGACAGGTGTGTTGATGAGTTGAAGAGGTCATGAAGGACCCTCTTAACACCCCTTCTGCCCCCTACAGCCTGGATGAGAAGCGCCTCAACGCCAGTATGTCCAGCATGAAGCGACGCCACTCCGGGGGTCACAATGCCTCCAACTCCGCCATGGACATCAACTCCATCAGTGTGGAGGTGGACAGTGCCTGCTCCTCCCCAGGGCTGCCAAGGGTAAGCTGTGGAGGGGGGAACACACACACACACAGAGGAACCCACACACACAGGGTAACACACACACACACAGGGAAGGCAAGAAGGGGTACTGGGAAGAGATTGAGGGAAGGGAAGGTAAGCTATGGAGGGGGTACACACACACACACACAGGGAAGGGAAGAAGGGGTACTGGGAAGAGATTGAGGGAAGGGAAGGTAAGCTATGGAGGGGGTACACACACACACACAGGGAAGGCAAGAAGGGGTACTGAGAAGAGATTGAGGGAAGGGAAGGGAAGCTATGGAGGGGGTAACACACACACACACACACAGGGAAGGCAAGAAGGGGTACTGGGAAGAGATTGAGGAAGGGAAGGGAAGCTATGGAGGGGGTACACACACACACACACAGGGAAGGCAAGAAGGGGTACTGGGAAGAGATTGAGGGAAGGGAAGGGAAGCTATGGAGGGGGTACACACACACACACACAGGGAAGGCAAGAAGGGGTACTGGGAAGAGATTGAGGGAAGGGAAGGGAAGCTATGGAGGGGGTACACACACACACACACAGGGAAGCAAGAAGGGGTACTGGGAAGAGATTGAGGGAAGGGAAGGGAAGCTATGGAGGGGGTACACACACACACACACACAGGGAAGGCAAGAAGGGGTACTGGGAAGAGATTGAGGGAAGGGAAGGGAAGCTATGGAGGGGGTACACACACACACACACAGGGAAGGCAAGAAGGGGTACTGGGAAGAGATTGAGGGAAGGGAAGGGAAGCTATGGAGGGGGGTACACACACACACACACACAGGGAAGGCAAGAAGGGGTACTGGAAGAGATTGGGAAGGGAAGGTAAGCTATGGAGGGGGTACACACACACACACACAGGGAAGGCAAGAAGGGGTACTGGGAAGAGATTGAGGGAAGGGAAGGTAAGCTATGGAGGGGGTACACACACACACACAGGGAAGGCAAGAAGGGGTACTGAGAAGAGATTGAGGGAAGGGAAGGGAAGCTATGGAGGGGGTAACACACACACACACACACAGGGAAGGCAAGAAGGGGTACTGGGAAGAGATTGAGGGAAGGGAAGGGAAGGTAAGGTAAGCTATGGAGGGGGTACACACACACACACACAGGGAAGGCAAGAAGGGGTACTGGGAAGAGATTGAGGGAAGGGAAGGTAAGCTATGGAGGGGGTACACACACACACACACAGGGAAGGCAAGAAGGGGTACTGGGAAGAGATTGAGGGAAGGGAAGGTAAGCTATGGAGGGGGTACACACACACACACAGGGAAGGCAAGAAGGGGTACTGAGAAGAGATTGA
>JACEEZ010019595.1:57500-70000 GCA_016584305.1 Chionoecetes opilio | reverse complement strand
GGCAAGGCAGGCAGCGTTTTATTTTTTTCCATCACCAGGCAAGGCAGGCAGCGTTTTATTTTTTTCCATCATCAGGCAGGCAGCGTTTTATTTTTTTCCATCATCAGACAGGCAGCGTTTTATTTTTTTCCATCACCAGGCAAGGCAGGCAGCGTTTTATTTTTTTCCATCATCAGGCAAGGCAGGCAGCGTTTTATTTTTTTCCATCATCAGGCAAGGCAGGCAGCGTTTTATTTTTTATCATCATCAGGCAGGGCAGGCAGCGTTTTATTTTTTTCCATCATCAGGCAAGGCAGGCAGCGTTTTATTTTTTTCCATCATCAGGCAAGGCAGGCAGCGTTTTATTTTTTTCCATCATCAGACAAGGCAGGCAGCGTTTTATTTTTTTCCATCATCAGGCAGGCAGCGTTTTATTTTTTTCCATCATCAGGCAAGGCAGGCAGCGTTTTATTTTTTTCCATCATCAGACAGGCAGCGTTTTATTTTTTTACATCATCAGACAGGCAGCGTTTTATTTTTTTCCATCATCAGACAGGCAGCGTTTTATTTTTTTCCATCATCAGGCAGGCAGCGTTTTATTTTTTTCCATCATCAGGCAGGCAGCGTTTTATTTTTTTCCATCATCAGGCAGGCAGCGTTTTATTTTTTTCCATCATCAGACAGGCAGCGTTTTATTTTTTTTTCCCTCACCAGACAGGCAGCGTTTTATTTTTTTCCATCATCAGGCAAGGCAGGCAGCGTTTTATTTTTTTCCATCATCAGACAGGCAGCGTTTTATTTTTTTCCATCATCAGGCAATGCAGGCAGCGTTTTATTTTTTTCCATCATCAGGCAAGGCAGGCAGCGTTTTATTTTTTTCCATCATCAGGCAAGGCAGGCAGCGTTTTATTTTTTTTCCATCAGGCAAGGTAGGCAGCGTTTTATTTTTTTTCATCATCAGGCAGGCAGCGTTTTATTTTTTTCCATCATCAGGCAAGGCAGGCAGCGTTTTATTTTTTTCCATCATCAGGCAAGGCAGGCAGCGTTTAATTTTTTTCCATCATCAGGCAAGGCAGGCAGCGTTTTATTTTTTTCCATCACCAGGCAAGGCAGGCAGCGTTTTATTTTTTTCCATCATCAGGCAGGCAGCGTTTTATTTTTTTCCATCATCAGACAGGCAGCGTTTTATTTTTTTCCATCACCAGACAGGCAGCGTTTTATTTTTTTCCATCATCAGGCAAGGCAGGCAGCGTTTTATTTTTTTCCATCATCAGGCAGGCAGCGTTTTATTTTTTCCATCATCAGGCAAGGCAGGCAGCGTTTTATTTTTTTCCATCATCAGGCAAGGCAGGCAGCGTTTTATTTTTTTTCCATCATCAGGCAAGGCAGGCAGCGTTTTATTTTTTTCCATCATCAGACAGGCAGCGTTTTATTTTTTTCCATCATCAGGCAAGGCAGGCAGCGTTTTATTTTTTTCCATCATCAGGCAAGGCAGGCAGCGTTTTATTTTTTTCCATCATCAGGCAAGGCAGGCAGCGTTTTATTTTTTTCCATCATCAGGCAAGGCAGGCAGCGTTTTATTTTTTCCATCATCAGACAGGCAGCGTTTTATTTTTTTCCATCATCAGGCAAGGCAGGCAGCGTTTTATTTTTTTCCATCATCAGGCAAGGCAGGCAGTGTTTTATTTTTTTCCATCACCAGGCAAGGCAGGCAGCGTTTTATTTTTTTCATCATCAGGCAGGCAGCGTTTTATTTTTTCCATCATCAGGCAAAGCAGCGTTTTATTTTTTTCCATCATCAGGCAAGGCAGTGTTTTATTTTTTCCATCACCAGGCAAGGCAGGCAGCGTTTTATTTTTTTCATCATCAGGCAGGCAGCGTTTTATTTTTTTCCATCATCAGGCAAGGCAGCGTTTTATTTTTTTCCATCATCAGGCAAGGCAGGCAGCGTTTTATTTTTTTCCATCATCAGACAGGCAGCGTTTTATTTTTTTCCATCATCAGGCAAGGCAGCGTTTTATTTTTTTCCATCATCAGGCAGGCAGCGTTTTATTTTTTTCCATCATCAGGCAGGCAGCGTTTTATTTTTTTCCATCATCAGGCAAGGCAGGCAGCGTTTTATTTTTTTCCATCATCAGGCAAGGCAGGCAGCGTTTTATTTTTTTCCATCATCAGGCAAGGCAGGCAGCGTTTTATTTTTTTCCATCATCAGGCAGGCAGCGTTTATTTTTTTCCATCATCAGGCAAGGCAGGCAGCGTTTTATTTTTTTCCATCATCAGGCAAGGCAGGCAGCGTTTTATTTTTTTCCATCATCAGGCAAGGCAGGCAGCGTTTTATTTTTTCCATCATCAGACAGGCAGCGTTTTATTTTTTCCATCATCAGGCAAGGCAGCGTTTTATTTTTTTCCATCATCAGGCAGGCAGCGTTTTATTTTTTTCCATCATCAGGCAGGCAGCGTTTTATTTTTTTCCATCATCAGGCAAGGCAGGCAGCGTTTTATTTTTTTCCATCATCAGGCAAGGCAGGCAGCGTTTTATTTTTTTCCATTATCAGGCAGGCAGCGTTTTATTTTTTCCATCATCAGGCAGGGCAGGCATCGTTTTATTTTTTTCCATCTTCAGGCAAGGCAGGCAGCGTTTTATTTTTTTCCATCATCAGGCAGGCAGGCAGCGTTTTATTTTTTTCCATCATCAGGCAAGGCAGGCAGCGTTTTATTTTTTTCCATCATCAGGCAGGCAGCGTTTTATTTTTTTCCATCATCAGGCAGGCAGCGTTTTATTTTTTTCCATCATCAGGCAAGGCAGCGTTTTATTTTTTTCCATCATCAGGCAGGCAGCGTTTTATTTTTTTCCATCATCAGGCAAGGCAGCGTTTTATTTTTTTCCATCATCAGGCAAGGCAGGCAGCGTTTTATTTTTTAATTATCCATAAAAAATAACGAAGAAAGAAAGTCAAGAGAAAACTTACAAAAATGAGATTATTTAGGAGCGAGAAAGAAAGTTTTTATTCATCTTTTTACAGAAAATATTTGCTTGTTTGATCATTTCCTTTCTACCTATGTTCGTTTTATGCTCGTTGACTTTTTCTTATATCTCTGTCTCTATCTCCTCCGCTTGCCTAGTGTCCCTCAATACTCACCTGTGTCCCCCTATGGATAGATAGCCAGCCACGCCACTGCTAACAAGGCAATCCAGTCCTTCAACAACCCACAAACTACGTAGCAAAAAAAAAAATAATTACATTCCTACCCACAAACCTCTGCGACTCTGTTAACAAGTTCGTAGCACTAACGAACCCTATCAATATAAGCTTTAGGAAAAATACTACTAAGTTATACCAACACTATTACGAACTCCCATTTACTAACATTTGATGCTTGGATAACGTTACAAGTCAAGAATAATTCCCTTTGACTCAACAAGTAAGGGCGTGGGAGGGAAATAAAGGAAAGGTTTAGTATTTCGAAGCAATGTTGAGTTGCTTGAGTAATCTGGTACGAGCGACAGTCGAGTGGGAGCCGGCGAGGAGGCAGGACGTGCGTGCAGGCAGCTGGTAAGAGAAAGAGTTATTTTTGGCCAAACAACGCTTTATTTTGTTGCTTTTCTTCATATTTCTGCGGCGTAAGGTAGAAGAAGAAGAGAGAAAGGGAGAGCGTGAGAGGAATGAGTGGTCAGTGGGGGGTCTAGGGGGTGGTCACGGCCCCCCTTGAAATCTTATTGGCCACCCCAGACCCGAGTTAGAGGTCTAATGAAAATTCAACCATATCATTTTAATGGCTAACTCATGGCCACCCCACACTAGATCTGTGTTCAACCTAGCTTGGCCACCAAGTCACTGTCCTGGCGGCGCTACTGTGGGAGGGAGGGAGGGAGGGCTTATGAGTGATTTGAGGTTGTTTAGTCCTCATAAAACCTGCTATAACGAAGAAACTCGTAACCAATAATGGATACGTGACTAACACAAAGCTTCTACACATATTCAAGGTCACTTTGAATCCTAAATATCGTTGATTTATTTTTTAATCTTTATATAAATATAGCATAACAGTCCGCCATGCAGTTATGTAGACTAAGGACCACAGCTCACAATAAACAAAAATATTTAGCGAAGAAACTTGACCAATATGATCTACACGAATAACACAGCTTCCACTCATATCCAAGGCCATTTTGAAGCCTGTATAGCGTTGATTTATCCTTCAATGTTTATAGGAGTATCACATAGCAGTCCACCATGCCTGTAGAGGAACATTATTTTTCAACAAGCAAAACCTGATTTAGCAAAGAAACTCTTGACCAATAAGATATACAGGAATAACGCACGGCTGCCACACATATGCAAGGCCATTTTGAACCCCAAATAGCGTTGATGTATTCTTTAATGTTCATATAAATAGCCTTTTACGTAATGGCTACCTAGACCAGCTGACCAGGCCAATAGTTTAGCCTGCCCACAGCAATTCAGATCAGAATTAAGGTTTAGGTATGCCAATATGATCCACAAGCTTTCTAGATCATGAATTTAGGTATCAATATGGTTTTTGAATGATAATTAAGTTATATTTCATGTTAGTTAGCATCATATACCTTGATACAATAAGAAAGAAAATGTTATTTGTTTATTTTACGCAATACTATAGACGTCAGTGGTAAAGTTACATAATAAGGAATTCTTTTTTTTGTCTTAGTTTATGCTACTATATCTTTGTGAAGCTTTGTAATTGTATATTTGGCTTATGTGTAATCGAGGAACTAGTTTTTCTAGCGTAGAGTGAGGTCATCTGTCATGCGTCTTTGTTATTATAATTCACATCAGAAAAAAATACGTTATTTCAAACCAATTTTTGGTTAAAAATCACCATTGATATCCTAGAAACATTAATGATATGCTTGTTAGTCACAAACATGGAGGTATTATACATTATAGCTTACTATAGGCTTGCTCCATGGTCGCAAATATACGTAGGAAACAAAATATAATTTCAAAATTTTTACTAATAACTAAACACTTGTAGACTATTTTCAATTATTTCAAACCATTTATTAAAAAATAAATGACGATGAATAATTTATAAACATTAATATGATGCCAGTTAATCTTAAAACTGTCAGATTATAAATTGAGGATTACCATAAAGTGTTAATCCGCGCACAAGCCACCTGCAGAAGGCGGCATGTGTTCCTACCTTCCCAGGGGCGCGGCCGTGGCGTGCTGAAAATGTCGCACCTCAAAATAGGGGTCGGTACCTTATTCACCCTTCCTTTTCTCTTTCTCATAGCATAAATGGAGTTCGACATGGGTCAAAACAGGAACACTAGTCTCTCATGTTGATATTTCAGTGAGTGAACAGTAGTTATCTGAGCAAATAACGTGGAATAATGAGTGAGATGAGATATATCAACATGAGAGACTAGTTGCATAAAATAGGTAACACTGCGAAATAAGTAGCGCCATACCTGACACCGCGCCCGCCGTTCCTTACTTATTTACCACAAAATACTCCTTTATAAGTTATTAACCAGACCTCCAGCAACCACAGTACCACACACGTCCTGGTTAAT
This sequence comes from Chionoecetes opilio, assembly GCA_016584305.1. Classification (NCBI taxonomy): domain Eukaryota; kingdom Metazoa; phylum Arthropoda; class Malacostraca; order Decapoda; family Majidae; genus Chionoecetes; species Chionoecetes opilio. Next base: position 64,458 of record JACEEZ010019595.1, on the reverse strand, counting down.
CACTTATAAAGGAGTATTTTGAGGTAAATAAGTAAGGAACGGCGGGGGGGTGAGGTAAGGCGCTACTTAATAAAAAGTGTGACTACGAACGGAGGTGAGGCCAGGACGTCTCAGGGCAGGATATGAAGGTAAAGCGAGAGTGCTACCGTAGATAACAGTTAAGTCGCCAGGACAACTTTTTTGTCGATGTACAGACGTGTGGTGGCGTTAATAGTTACATATTGCTACATCCATGATTTCAGGACAGTTAGAAGGGGCTATCTGGAGAGTCTGTGTCATTTTGTGTCTTCATCTGTGTCATAGTATGGCTATAAATGAACAAATTACAAAATATTACAAAGTGGCTACCAACATAAGTCGCCATCTAGTGTTTATTTACTGAGTGTCCTCCCGCAGCCGCGTCGGCCCGAAAAAAAAACGCGTAGCGAAATTTGAAACCGTCTATACTTGCAGCTACAAAGCATAAAACAACGCTGAAACAGGGTAGATTATACAGTCATGATATAAACTACTGTGTATCATCTTCAGTGGCACAGACACAGCAGTAGTGATGCTATAATTCGTAATATTTGGTGGCTGGCGACATTAGTGCAGGTGGCGACTTTACTGTTATCTACGGTAGAGGGATGAAAGGCATGCAGTAAAGGTAAATTCAATGGTTTATACTGAAGAATTAAATTAATGAACTCGTGGAAATTTAATGAAAAGTTAAAATTGACTTATTATCGCAACACCCTATTAATTTGTTTATTCTTGCTATTATATATTACGTTGATGCCATTCTTGTTGTTTACTCAATATCTAGTAGCTGTGTGATAGTTATTTCTGTGTTTTTATAATTCTTACTTTACTTAATTCTGCCCTACCTTACTCCAACTGACCTTAATATTAGGGTAAAGGTAACTCACCTTATCTTACTCTTACCTACCTTTATTGACCTTAATCTTACCCTTTATTGACCTTAATATTACCCTTCTTTATTGACCTTACTCTTACCTACCTTTATTGACCTTACTCTTACCCTTTATTGACCTTAATCTTACCTAACTTTATTGACCTTACTCTTACCCTTCTTTATTGACCTTACTCTTACCCTTACTTTATTGACCTTATCTTACCCTTCTTTATTGACCTTACTCTTACATAATAACTTTACCTTAGCTTACCTTACGTTACCCTACCAATTACCTTACCTTGCCTTAATCCTTACCTTATCTTACCCACCTTGAATTACCCAATCTTACCTAACCTCATTTCTATATTACCTCATTCAGCCATTCTCAGTCTTGAAATTGGCAGGTAAATCATACCTTACCTTACTCTAACCTTACCTTACTCTTACCTTACCTTACCTTAATCTAACCTTACCTAACCTTACCTTACCCTTACCTTAATCTAACCTTACCTTACCTTACTCTTACCTTAATCTAACCTTACCTTACCTTAACCTTACCTTACCTTAATCTAACCTTACCTTACCTTACTCTTACCTTACTCTTACCTTACCTTACCTTAATCTAACCTTACCTTAATCTAACCTTACCTTACTCTTACCTTACCTTAATCTAATCTTACCTTACCTTACCTTAATCTAACCTTACCTTACTCTAACCTTACCTTAATCTAACCTTACCTTACCTTAACCTTACCTTACTACCTTACCTTATACTACCTTACCTTACTAATCTACTACCTTACCTTACTCTACCTTACCTTACAACCTTACCTTAATCTAACCTTACCCTTAACCTAACCTACTCTTTAACCTTACCTACCTTACTCTTAATCTAACCTTACCTTACTCTTACCTTACCTTACTCTTACCTTACCTTACCTTACCTTAATCTAACCTTACCTTAATCTAACCTTACCCTTACCTTACCTTACCTTAATCCAACCTTACCTTAATCTAACCTTACCTTACTCTTACCTTACCTTAATCCAACCTTACCTTAATCTAACCTTACCTTACTCTTACCTTACCCTTACCTTACCTTACTCTACTTATAATCTACTTACCTTACCTTAATCTAACCTTACCTTATCTACCTTACCTTACCTTAATACTTACACCTTACCTTAATCTAACCTTACCACCTAATCTAACCTTACCTTACCTTACCTACCTAACTAACCTTACCTTAATCTAACCTACTTACTCTAATACCTAATACAACTTACCTAATAACCTACTACTTAACTATTACCTTAACCTAACCTAACCTTAATCTAACTAAACTAACACCTTAACCTTAATCCTAACTTACCTTACCTTACCTAATCTAAACCTACCTAATAATACCTAAATAGCCAAAAAATCATATCTCAACTACTTACTCTCAACTACCATACCTCAAATACCTAAAATAACTTAATAACTATAACCAATAAACCTATACCTAAACTAACTTAATTAACCTATACCAAAATAACTGAAAATAATTCTAAAACAATAAAGTAGACTTAAATACAATCATATGACTATTAATACTAATAAACCTCAAATAACCTATAAACAAACTAAAATATAACCTCAAATAACCAAAATAAACCTGCATAATAACCTAATAACTAAGAACACTAAAATAAACTAAACCATAAACCTCAAATAACCTAAAACAAACTAAAATAAACCTCAAATAACCAAAAACTAAACCTCAAAACTAAACAACTAAATAAACCTCAAACAAACTAAAATAAACCTCAAATAACCTAAAACAAACTAAAATAAACCTCAAATAACCAAAAATAAACTAAAATAAACCTCAAATAACCAAAAATAAACCTCAAAACTAAATAACCTAAAACAACAAAATAAACCTCAAATAACTAAAACAAACTAAATAAACCTCAAATAACCAAAATAAACCTCAATACCTTAACCTAAACTAAACTAATAAACCTCAAATAACCTAAACAAACTAAATAACCTCAAATACCAAAAACTCAATACTAAAATAAACTCAATAACCTAATAACTAAAATAAACCTCAAATGACCTAAAACAAACTAAAATAAACCTCAAATAACCAAAAATAAACCTCAAATGACCTAAAAGAAACTAGAATAAACCTCAAATAACCAAAAATTAACCTCAAATTACCTAAAACAAACTAAAATAAACTCAAATAACCAAAATAAACCTCAAATAACTAAACAACTAAATAAACCTCAAATAACCAAAATAAACCTCAAACTAAACACTAAAATAACTCATACCAAAAATAAACTCAATGACCTAAAATAAATAAACTTCAAAATAACCTCAATGACCTAAAACATAAAATAAACCTCAATAACCAAATAACTAATACTACAAATAATAAACCTCAAATAACCAAAAATAAACCTCAAATAACCTAAAACAAACTAAAATAAACCTCAAATAACCAAAAATAAACCTCAAATAACCTAAAACAAACTAAAATAAACCTCAAATAACCAAAAATAAACCTAAAACAAACAACCTCTTAATATTTTTGTCTAATTTTTTATTCCATTTTTTTTCCTTTCATTATTATTATTTTTTTTTTTTTCAAGATTTTTTCCCTTATATTTTTTTATTCAATTAATTATTTTTTTTGGGTTTCATATATATTTGTTAATTATGATAATTATAATTTTTATTTTCCCTCATTTTCTATAAACCTTTTTTCGTTTTGTTCTTATTATCATATTTTTACTAGTTTATTTTTTCCCCTTATATATGTCCTTATATTTATGTAGATATTTACCAAAACAATTTACCTTATTAATGTTAATGGTTACCTCAGACCTCCCCCCTCCCCGCTAGTGAACTAACCTAACCTAGGATATGTAACTGAATTTAAATAGGGGGGCGGTTCACCTTCTAATATCCCTTATTCCTTTATTAATTTCTGACGGCTGTTGTAGGGGTTAGAAATACTGCAATTTTAGAATACTTCATTTAAAAAGGAAATAGGGAAAAACTGGTTCACAAATAGGGTGGTAAATGATTGAAATGGTCTCAGTTGTCAGGTGGTTATTAAAAATGCTGCAATTCCCATGGTCAGATCTACAAGTTGAGGATGGTTATAACTACGTGTTCTGTATTGTAGTAAACTGCAGTTGAACCAAAATATCAATGCCAAGGAAGATAATTTACTTTAGCCTGGCAAAATATAATAAAAAGCCGAATAATAACGTCGAGCGAACACTTAAAAAAATTTACGAAACACGCATGGTTGATAATTTTGCCTGTGCGTTTTACTGCTATGGAGTTAGACAGGAAGAAAAGAAATCCATTAAATGACATGAAAAGTACTGACATGTGAAAAAAGTGAGTGTTTGTAAGTGTTGAAAAAGAAATATAAGTGTTTCAAAAGTGTGTTAGTCGATTTTGAAAAGTGGAATAAATGTGAAAATAGTGAGAAAGTAAGAAAAAAGTGAAATCAATAAATAGTGAAAAAGTGAGGAAAGTGAAATAGAAGGGAGTGAAAATAGTGAGAAAGTGAGATAGAAGTGAGTGAAAATAGTGAGAAAGTGAGGAAAGTGAAATAGAAGGGAGTGAAAATAGTGAGAAAGTGAGAAAGTGAAATAGAAGGGAGTGAAAATAGTGAGAAAGTGAGAAAGTGAAATAGAAGGGAGTGAAAATAGTGAGAAAGTGAGAAAGTGAAATAGAAGGGAGTGAAAATAGTGAGAAAGTGAGAAAGTGAAATAGAAGGGAGTGAAAATAGTGAGAAAGTGAGGAAAGTGAAATAGAAGGGAGTGAAAATAGTGAGAAAGTGAGATAGAAGTGAGTGAAAATAGTGAGAAAGTGAGGAAAGTGAAATAGAAGGGAGTGAAAATAGTGAGAAAGTGAGATAGAAGTGAGTGAAAATAGTGAGAAAGTGAGGAAAGTGAAATAGAAGGGAGTGAAAATAGTGAGGAAGTGAGGAAAGTGAAATAGAAGGGAGTGAAAATAGTGAAAAAGTGAGATAGAAGTGAGTGAAAATAGTGAGAAAGTGAAATAGAAGGGAGTGAAAATAGTGAGAAAGTGAGATAGAAGTGAGTGAAAATAGTGAGAAAGTGAGGAAAGTGAAATAGAAGGGAGTGAAAATAGTGAGAAAGTGAGATAGAAGTGAGTGAAAATAGTGAGAAAGTGAGGAAAGTGAAATAGAAGGGAGTGAAAATAGTGAGAAAGTGAGATAGAAGTGAGTGAAAATAGTGACAAAGTGAGGAAAGTGAAATAGAAGGGAGTGAAAATAGTGAGAAAGTGAGATAGAAGTGAGTGAAAATAGTGAGAAAGTGAGGAAAGTGAAATAGAAGGGAGTGAAAATAGTGAAAAAGTGAGGAAAGTGAAATAGAAGGGAGTGAAAATAGTGAGAAAAGTGAGAAAGTGAAATAGAAAATCAGTGAAAATAACGAGAAAGAAATTTTGAATAGCAAATGAGTGAAAGTGAGAAAATAAAAAAAAGTGAAATCAATAAATAGTGAAAAGTCAGGAAAGTGAAATAGAAAGTGAGTGAAAACAGTGAGAAAAATAGAAAGGCATAGTGAATGAAAAGAAAATATACCACCACGCCCCCTACAACACATCGTCCACAGACCTAACTACACGGGCATACACACGCACATACACAGCTACCAACATGAGAAGGGGAGCTTGAGATAAGAGGCTCAGATTCATATAAAAGGTTCTCCTCCTCCTCCTCCTAAAGTGGCGTTCATGAAGGAGTGCCAGGTTAGAGTGTGTGTGCGTGTGTGTGTACCTAGTGTTCAGGCGAGCAGGGACCACCACCACCACCACCACCAAGTTCGCCGAAAGGTAAATGCGTGTTTAAAAGTTGTTTGTGTGGGTAATCTTTCCTTAACTTACACACACACACACACACCACACATACATGCACAGTAATAATTCAGAGCAATATACTGTACTTTTCTTCTTCATTTAAATCACACACACACATGCACAGTAATAATTCAGAGCAATATACTGTACTTTTCTTCATTTAAATCACACACACACATGCACAGTATTAATTCAAAGCAATATACTGTACTTTTCTTCATTTAAATCACACACACACACACACACACACAGTATTAATTCAGAGCAATATACTGTACTCCTCTTCTTCATGTATAGTCTTCTATTAGTGGCAGTAGTTTATGTGGTGGTTACCGCCGCCAACCAAGTTGGAGGAGTTATGTTATCACCCCAATCTGTCTGTCTGTTTGTTAGTGTACAGGATTTCTCGAAAAGTTACGACTAGATTTGGACCAAACTCGGTATACCAAGTCTATTTGGTATAAGGAAGGACTGATTTAATTTTGGATGGAATCTATTGAAACTGTTGCCATGGCAACCAATTGATGAAATATTCGGGCGGAGTTATGCGCTCATACTGAGTGCATATATATATATATACGTATATTTGATGAAATATTCGGGCGGAGGTATGCGCTCTACTGAGTGCCCCCCATCAAGTTTTTATTGTTGTTGCCCCTGAGATCCTGGTCACCAATCTCCACAAAGGTGACATGACAGGTTCAAGTACTGATCAACGTGGGATTTTTTTTACATGTTTTTGCCTCTGCAATACTCTCCTGTTTTGTGTTTTGTTCACTCAGTACTCACCACTCCCCACCATCACACTCATACACACACACACACACACACACACACACACTCATACACACACACACTGTTCAGCAACTTTTGCCATCACAACAGGGTGTTTTGGAGGGTTTGGGCAACTGATAAAAGAGCATTACAAATAAAAAATCTTTACTTCATGGTACATACACACTGAGTGACTTCAGCATCAATCCAGATTCACAACATAGAATGACAAGTGTGGGCAGCCCCCACGGCTTGCTGGAGGAGAGGGACGCGCCCGGCCCGGCCACGGCGGCGAGGGTTATTGTCGTAGCTGTGGGGGTCCGGCCATCATGGGCGGCCGCATGCCCCCCGGCCCCATCATCATAGGTCCCATGGGTCCCATGGGTCCCCCCA
>JACEEZ010019595.1:32500-52500 GCA_016584305.1 Chionoecetes opilio | reverse complement strand
AACTATATTTGGGTAGTTATGCGTATTAGCTAACTATATTTGGGTAGTTATGCGTATTAGCCAACTATATTTGAGTAATTATGCGTATTAGCTAACTATATTTGGGTAGTTATGCGTATTAGCCAACTATATTTGAGTAATTATGCGTATTAGCTAACTATATTTGGGTAGTTATGCGTATTAGCTAACTATATTTGAGTAATTATGCGATTTAGCTAACTATATTTGAGTAATTATGCGCATTAGCTAACTATATTTGAGTAATTATGCGATTTAGCTAACTATATTTGAGTAATTATGCGTATTAGCTAACTATATTTGAGTAATTATGCGATTTAGCTAACTATATTTGAGTAATTATGCGTATTAGCTAACTATATTTGAGTAATTGTGCGATTTAGCTAACTATATTTGAGTAATTATGCGATTTAGCTAACTATATTTGAGTAATTATGCGATTTAGCTAACTATATTTGAGTAATTATGCGTATTAGCTAACTATATTTGAGTAATTATGCGTATTAGCTAACTATATTTGAGTAATTGTGCGATTTAGCTAACTATATTTGAGTAATTATGCCAATTAGCTAACTATATTTGGGTAGTTATGCGAATTAGCTAACTATATTTGAGTAATTATGCGATTTAGCTAACTATATTTGAGTAATTATGCGAATTAGCTAACTATATTTGAGTAATTATGCGTATTAGCTAACTATATTTGGGTAGTTATGCGATTTAGCTAACTATATTTGAGTAATTGTGCGATTTAGCTAACTATATTTGAGTAATTATGCGTATTAGCTAACTATATTTGAGTAATTATGCGATTTAGCTAACTATATTTGAGTAATTATGCGATTTAGCTAACTATATTTGAGTAATTATGCGATTTAGCTAACTATATTTGAGTAATTATGCGTATTAGCTAACTATATTTGAGTAATTATGCGATTTAGCTAACTATATTTGAGTAATTATGCGATTTAGCTAACTATATTTGAGTAATTATGCGATTTAGCTAACTATATTTGAGTAATTGTGCGATTTAGCTAACTATATTTGAGTAATTATGCGATTTAGCTAACTATATTTGAGTAATTATGCGTATTAGCTAACTATATTTGAGTAATTATGCGTATTAGCTAACTATATTTGAGTAATTATGCGATTTAGCTAACTATATTTGAGTAATTATGCGTATTAGCTAACTATATTTGAGTAATTATGCGATTTAGCTAACTATATTTGAGTAATTATGCGTATTAGCTAACTATATTTGAGTAATTATGCGATTTAGCTAACTATATTTGAGTAATTATGCGTATTAGCTAACTATATTTGAGTAATTGTGCGATTTAGCTAACTATATTTGAGTAATTATGCGATTTAGCTAACTATATTTGAGTAATTATGCGATTTAGCTAACTATATTTGAGTAATTATGCGTATTAGCTAACTATATTTGAGTAATTATGCGTATTAGCTAACTATATTTGAGTAATTGTGCGATTTAGCTAACTATATTTGAGTAATTATGCGAATTAGCTAACTATATTTGGGTAGTTATGCGAATTAGCTAACTATATTTGAGTAATTATGCGATTTAGCTAACTATATTTGAGTAATTATGCGATTTAGCTAACTATATTTGAGTAATTATGCGATTTAGCTAACTATATTTGAGTAATTATGCGAATTAGCTAACTATATTTGAGTAATTATGCGTATTAGCTAACTATATTTGGGTAGTTATGCGATTTAGCTAACTATATTTGAGTAATTGTGCGATTTAGCTAACTATATTTGAGTAATTATGCGTATTAGCTAACTATATTTGAGTAATTATGCGATTTAGCTAACTATATTTGAGTAATTATGCGATTTAGCTAACTATATTTGAGTAATTATGCGATTTAGCTAACTATATTTGAGTAATTATGCGTATTAGCTAACTATATTTGAGTAATTATGCGATTTAGCTAACTATATTTGAGTAATTATGCGATTTAGCTAACTATATTTGAGTAATTATGCGATTTAGCTAACTATATTTGAGTAATTGTGCGATTTAGCTAACTATATTTGAGTAATTATGCGATTTAGCTAACTATATTTGAGTAATTATGCGTATTAGCTAACTATATTTGAGTAATTGTGCGATTTAGCTAACTATATTTGAGTAATTATGCGTATTAGCTAACTATATTTGAGTAATTGTGCGATTTAGCTAACTATATTTGAGTAATTGTGCGATTTAGCTAACTATATTTGAGTAATTATGCGATTTAGCTAACTATATTTGAGTAATTATGCGCTTTAGCTAACTATATTTGAGTAATTGTGCGATTTAGCTAACTATATTTGAGTAATTATGCGTATTAGCTAACTATATTTGAGTAATTATGCGTATTAGCTAACTATATTTGAGTAATTATGCGATTTAGCTAACTATATTTGAGTAATTATGCGATTTAGCTAACTATATTTGAGTAATTATGCGTATTAGCTAACTATATTTGAGTAATTATGCGATTTAGCTAACTATATTTGAGTAATTATGCGTATTAGCTAACTATATTTGAGTAATTATGCGAATTAGCTAACTATATTTGAGTAATTATGCGAATTAGCTAACTATATTTGAGTAATTATGCGATTTAGCTAACTATATTTGAGTAATTATGCGTATTAGCTAACTATATTTGAGTAATTATGCGAATTAGCTAACTATATTTGAGTAATTATGCGATTTAGCTAACTATATTTGAGTAATTATGCGTATTAGCTAACTGTATATTTGAGTAATTGTGCGATTTAGCTAACTATATTTGAGTAATTATGCGAATTAGCTAACTATATTTGAGTAATTATGCGATTTAGCTAACTATATTTGAGTAATTATGCGATTTAGCTAACTATATTTGAGTAATTATGCGTATTAGCTAACTATATTTGAGTAATTATGCGAATTAGCTAACTATATTTGAGTAATTATGCGAATTAGCTAACTATATTTGAGTAATTATGCGATTTAGCTAACTATATTTGAGTAATTATGCGTATTAGCTAACTATATTTGAGTAATTATGCGAATTAGCTAACTATATTTGAGTAATTATGCGATTTAGCTAACTATATTTGAGTAATTATGCGTATTAGCTAACTGTATATTTGAGTAATTATGCGAATTAGCTAACTATATTTGAGTAATTATGCGATTTAGCTAACTATATTTGAGTAATTATGCGATTTAGCTAACTATATTTGAGTAATTATGCGATTTAGCTAACTATATTTGAGTAATTATGCGATTTAGCTAACTATATTTGAGTAATTGTGCGATTTAGCTAACTATATTTGAGTAATTATGCGATTTAGCTAACTATATTTGAGTAATTATGCGTATTAGCTAACTATATTTGAGTAATTATGCGAATTAGCTAACTATATTTGAGTAATTATGCGATTTAGCTAACTATATTTGAGTAATTATGCGATTTAGCTAACTATATTTGAGTAATTATGCGATTTAGCTAACTATATTTGAGTAATTGTGCGATTTAGCTAACTATATTTGAGTAATTGTGCGATTTAGCTAACTATATTTGAGTAATTATGCGATTTAGCTAACTATATTTGAGTAATTATGCGATTTAGCTAACTATATTTGAGTAATTATGCGATTTAGCTAACTATATTTGAGTAATTATGCGCATTAGTTAACTATATTTGAGTAATTATGCGATTTAGCTAACTATATTTGAGTAATTATGCGATTTAGCTAACTATATTTGAGTAATTATGCGATTTAGCTAACTATATTTGAGTAATTATGCGTATTAGCTAACTATATTTGAGTAATTGTGCGATTTAGCTAACTATATTTGAGTAATTATGCGATTTAGCTAACTATATTTGAGTAATTGTGCGTATTAGCTAACTATATTTGAGTAATTATGCGATTTAGCTAACTATATTTGAGTAATTATGCGATTTAGCTAACTATATTTGAGTAATTATGCGATTTAGCTAACTATATTTGAGTAATTATGCGAATTAGCTAACTATATTTGGGTAGTTATGCGATTTAGCTAACTATATTTGAGTAATTGTGCGATTTAGCTAACTATATTTGAGTAATTATGCGATTTAGCTAACTATATTTGAGTAATTGTGCGAATTAGCTAACTATATTTGAGTAATTATGCGTATTAGCTAACTATATTTGAGTAATTATGCGATTTAGCTAACTATATTTGAGTAATTATGCGATTTAGCTAACAATATTTGAGTAATTATGCGATTTAGCTAACTATATTTGAGTAATTATGCGATTTAGCTAACTATATTTGAGTAATTATGCGATTTAGCTAACTATATTTGAGTAATTATGCGATTTAGCTAACTATATTTGAGTAATTATGCGATTTAGCTAACTATATTTGAGTAATTATGCGATTTAGCTAACTATATTTGAGTAATTATGCGATTTAGCTAACTATATTTGAGTAATTATGCGCATTAGTTAACTATATTTGAGTAATTATGCGATTTAGCTAACTATATTTGAGTAATTATGCGATTTAGCTAACTATATTTGAGTAATTATGCGATTTAGCTAACTATATTTGAGTAATTATGCGATTTAGCTAACTATATTTGAGTAATTATGCGTATTAGCTAACTATATTTGAGTAATTGTGCGATTTAGCTAACTATATTTGAGTAATTATGCGATTTAGCTAACTATATTTGAGTAATTGTGCGTATTAGCTAACTATATTTGAGTAATTATGCGATTTAGCTAACTATATTTGAGTAATTATGCGATTTAGCTAACTATATTTGAGTAATTATGCGATTTAGCTAACTATATTTGAGTAATTATGCGAATTAGCTAACTATATTTGGGTAGTTATGCGATTTAGCTAACTATATTTGAGTAATTGTGCGATTTAGCTAACTATATTTGAGTAATTATGCGATTTAGCTAACTATATTTGAGTAATTGTGCGAATTAGCTAACTATATTTGAGTAATTATGCGTATTAGCTAACTATATTTGAGTAATTATGCGATTTAGCTAACTATATTTGAGTAATTATGCGATTTAGCTAACAATATTTGAGTAATTATGCGATTTAGCTAACTATATTTGAGTAATTGTGCGATTTAGCTAACTATATTTGAGTAATTATGCGATTTAGCTAACTATATTTGAGTAATTGTGCGATTTAGCTAACTATATTTGAGTAATTATGCGTATTAGCTAACTATATTTGAGTAATTATGCGATTTAGCTAACTATATTTGAGTAATTATGCGATTTAGCTAACTATATTTGAGTAATTATGCGATTTAGCTAACTATATTTGAGTAATTGTGCGATTTAGCTAACTATATTTGAGTAATTATGCGATTTAGCTAACTATATTTGGGTAGTTATGCGATTTAGCTAACTATATTTGGGTAGTTATGCGATTTAGCTAACTATATTTGGGTAGTTATGCGATTTAGCTAACTATATTTAGGTAATTATGCGAATTAGCTAACTGTATTTGGGTAGTTATGCGTATTAGGTAACTGTACTATATTTGGGTAGTTATATGTAGTTAGGTATGTAATTCTATTGATTGAATGGCTGTAGATCTTAGAGGGGTAGTATTGAGGTATCAAAAGACAAAGGTGAAGTGGAAATGATGCTTTGCTATAAGTATACTGAAGTGCTGATAAGATAACGTTATCGCTGTGGTGACTCGACTTCCTCTCTCTCTCTCTCTCTCTCTCTCTCTCTCTCTCTCTCTCTCTCTCTCTCTCTCTCTCTCTCTCTCTCTCTCTCTCTCTCTCTTCAATACGTAGGCCCTATCGTTCAATAATTCATGCTTCTCCTTATTATGAGTTAAGGCAATGTACACCTCCATGTCTATTCCTTCCTTCTCCTGTATTTACCCTAACATTGTATTAACCCCTTAAGACCCAGAACGTAATTTCCATTGTAATTTGGGTACCATAAGGCGATTTTTAGTGACTATAAGCAATATTTTATAGCTATGACCTGTTTAGCATCCTTGTCCACTAACTAATTTGGTATATTCAGTTATTTTTCGTAATTTTATGGCTGACAACGGACGATTTTATATGGCAAAGGAAATATCTGGGCGTGAAGGTGTTAATAATGAGCACCAAGTTTTCATGAGAGTCTTAACATCACCAGCCATTTGAAACTCTTCTTATTTCATTGTAATCTGCTATAGACCTGCACACGTCTTCGATGCCTCACTAATGATTTATTTACTTACTTATTTACATATTTAGGCAGGTAGTTAGTGCGGAGTCATTAGAGAGCTGGAGGCTGGATAAATTCATGGATGGGGATGAAAGGTGGATGTAGGTAGTGTTAAGTAACAGGAACTACCTCGTGTAGGTCTCACGGCCTCTTGTAGCTTCCTTATTTTCTTATTTCATTATTTTCCTCTCTTCCTTTCCAAGTTTATTTCAATACCATTTTCTTCTCTCCCTTTCCCTCCCTCGTTAGAGCTGATAGGGCTAACTTATTTCAGTATCTTTTTATTTATTTTCCTGCGACTTGACCTCCCCAAGTGCTTATTTCACATATTCTTACGGCCTCTTGTAGCTTCCTTATTTTCTTATAAATTATCATTAATAGTCATTATTATCCTATTTATTATCCCACCTTGCCGTCCTCTCACTCTTCTATCCTCTCTCCCTATCCTCCCATTGTAAAGGGCTCCTACACTATACACTTACACTATCTATTGTACTCCTATGCACCATTCTTTGTTACCTCACTGCATGTTTCTCTAATGAAAGATTGATTGATTTAACCCCTTCACACACAGATCTTTCCTTTGCTATGATCGATTGATTTAATGCCTAAAAAGGTGAATGTGCCAGACATCAGAGGTCATATGGCACGAAATCGTCTGCTGTTAGCCATAAAATTACGAAAAATTAACTTAATATGCCAAATTAGCTACCGTAGATAACAGTAAAGTCGCCACCTGCAGGCATGTCGCCAGCCGCCAAATATTACGAATTATAGCATCACTACTGATTTTTATGTGCCACTGAAGATGATACACAGTAGTTTATATCATGACTGTATAATCTACCCTGTTTCAGCGTTGTTTTATGCTTTGTATCTGCGAGTATAGACGGTTTCAAATTTCGCTACGCATTTTTTTTTCGGGCGACGACGACAGCGGTACGACACTCAGTAAATAAACACTAGATGGCGACTCTACTGTTGGTAGCCACTTTGTAGATATTTTTGTAATTTGTTCATTTATAGCCCTACTATGACACAGATGAAGACACAAAATGACACAGACTTTCCAGATAGCCCCTTCTAACTGTCCTGAAATCATGGATGTAGAAATGTAACTATTAACGCCACCACACGGCTGTAAACAGAAAAAAAAGTTGTCCTGGCGACTTAACTGTTATCTACGGTAGTGGACAAGGACACTAAACAGGTCATATCTATAAAATATTGCTTATGTTCATTAAAATCGTCTACTGTAGGTTATATTACAATGAATTAATGCCAAAAAGGGGGAAATGTGCCAGACATCAGAGGTCACATGGCACTATGGCCAAGCATAACAAAGGGGAGGGGTTAGAGAGTAAGAGAGACACGGTGAGGGAAGGGGAGAGAAAGGGAACGTAACAGATGTCTCAAATGAAAGAACGACACTGTATATCTATTGAAGAAAAATATATATATGCAAGAATCCACTTCAATACCAAAAAAAAAAAAAAAAATAGATCATAATTACTATCATAAGAATTCAGACTACCATATGTGCTTCAATAAAATATATATAATAAAAAAATCGCATCCAACTGTGAATAAGTTAGAAGTAAAATCTGAAAGGTCAAATTAAAGCTATAATATTTTCCTTTAAGTTACAAAGGTCAACATAACTGAAGTCAAACAGCCACGGTTTACTGCATAGATTTATTGTCAACCATTAGCCATTCATACTTGTACTTCTATAACATCCCAGCTCCGGTTACTCTATTCTATATCACAGGAAATACTTATGTCTAGGGCCTACACTGTATCTTAGCTGCTGGAAAGCCTGTCAATGTCTTCATCTTAATTCCTTGGCAAGACATTGGATTGAACAGGAACTACCTTGTGTAGGTCTCACGGCCTCTTGTAGCTTCCTTATTTTATTATGTGTGTTATTTTGATTGGAAAAAAAAAATTCACATTAAAAAATCAGTTGAACTTATAAGAATAAATATAAAACATAAATACTACATCAATATGCATAGTATAAATAAATAAACAGTATTTATAACTGTAAAGTAAACAAAAGGCTTTCCAGCAACTAATTCACACACTAATACCAAAATTATCACAGGTTGTTATGACTCACACTATCACAGGATAGGCTACCTCTAATATTAGTAGTTAGCTGCCTACGGTGACTCAGGTACGGTGACTAGACTCAGGTACGGGTGACTAGACTCAGGTACGGTGACTAGACTCAGGTACTACGTTACTCCAGGTACGGGTGACTAGACTCAGGTACGGTGACTAGACTCAGGTACTACGTTACTCCAGGTACGGGTGACTAGACTCAGGTACGGTGACTAGACTCAGGTACGGTGACTAGACTCAGGTACGACGTCACTCCAGGTACGGGTGACTAGACAGAGACAGATCGGGTGAAAACATAACCCCGTCAATTTCGTTGGCGGAGGTAATAAGAAATGCAAAAATAATGGTCTTGTGACAATAATAGGCAAAAGTGAGATAGAAATAGATAGCTAGAATGTTTGTGTATGTCTTACTGTTATGTTATTGTTGTTATGTTATATATATCTTATGTGTATGACTTACACACACACATACATACACTCACATATACTTCTCCCCCCATAGCAAGCCCTCCATTCCGTAACAAACAGATTGGTCAGGGGATCTCAAGGCAAGGGAAAAGAAAAGATTCAGTAGAAGTTCAAACAAAAAACACTCGCCCAGTAAAATTAGGCCACACATTCCTCCACTTAAACAACACTAAGATAAGATTATGCTCCTACGTAAGCTTAACCCCTTCAGGCCCAGAACGTAATTTCCATTGTAATTTGGGTATACCAATAGATGATTTTAACGAATACCAGAAATACTTTATAGATATGACCTGTTTAGTATCCTTGGCCACTAACTAATTTAGTATATTCAGTCACTTCTCGTAATTTTATGGCTAACAGATGATTTAATATAGCAAAGGATAGATGAAGGGGTTAAAGGTATTACTTGACCTAGCATAGCAGACTGATATGACCTACAAGCATAGTGTGACCAGGGTTATCTTAACGTAATCTCGTGTGATCTACGCAAAGCTGTCTTGGGGTTCTAGAAAAGTGTAAAGATATATTAGTGTGTGTTTGCTAAGTAGATAAAAATACTGTCACTTAGCTGACCAGGTTACGTTCGGCACGCGGGACGAATGAGTAAATAGATGATCAGGCACTGTCCTTCAACACGGCAAACTGACGAAGCTGACTAGGTTCATGTTAGTTAGGTGCAGTGAAGGAATGAATGAACACATCAGTTAAATAATGAAAAAGATAACGTGACAGGAAAAATATAGTTAAGACATAAATAGTGAGATTGTATTCCCTATCCGGTAACTAAAACCCCACTGTCTCCACCACCTGATCCTACCTAAACCCCTTCTTGAGCTGCGGCTGCGGGGTCCAGACAGGCGCTGCGAGGTGCCCCGCCGCCCCTCCGTCAGGCGCCCTCAGACAGGCGCTGCGAGGTGCCCCTCCGTCAGGCGCCCTTCACGCCCTTCCACACGCCTGGAAATAAGGGAAGCAACATTAGTGTCTGCAATGCTTTCATGCTGGAAAAGACAAATGTTGGGTTGGCAAAGATGAAAAAGTTCACTCAAAATAACTTCATATGACATGACTATTTCAGCCTGAGCAATGCCTGCAAAGGAAGACCATTAATTAGAGGAGGGAAAGGTGTGTGGTGTGAGGTGTTGAGAGCAAGAGAAGAGTGTAGATGGAGAGTGGGCAAACAATGTCCTCTTTCCAGTGTGGTGGGGTGAGGATGTGGGCCACAAGGCCCTCTTTCCTCTGGGGGTGTGAGGAAATAGCCTGGATGGAAAGGTTTAGTGGGTTTCTTATGGTTTGTTGTTGTCTTGTTGCGGCGCTGGGCTCCGTGGAGGATCAGTCGTGCGGTGCGAGGGTCGTCCTGGCCTGGGTGTGCAGGACGGGGCGCAGGGCGTCTTGCCACATCCCCAGTGCTCGCCAAAGCCCCCTGGGTCGTGTCTGTCGCTTGTAGAGCTGTGCCTGCGTCAGGGTGTTCAGTGCAGCACCAGGCCTAGGCCTGGACGCTCCTTGTTGGCCAGCTGCACAAGTAGCTGGGCTTCGCTGTTCTGTAGTTGCTCCACCAGCCCCATCAGCCTGTCTCTGTCCGCTATGACCTGCTGCAGCTGGGTGGCCAGGCTCTCACGCTCGTTCTTCTGCTTGTCACGGTGCAGCTTGGCGTTGACGGCGTTCACGCGCTTCCTCTCCTCCTTGATGTCCACCTTGGGGTCCATTTCGTACACCTTGGTCTTCTTCTCACGGCGGCGGCGAGAGGTGCTGCCCTTGGGCTTGTTCCTCCCGCCGCGCTTCTTGGGGGCGGCGGCTTCGTTGACCAAGGGATGGGCAGGCAAGACCTTGGTCTCTTCCTCCATGGGCACAAGGAAGGGAGACAGGGCGGAGTCCACTGGGAGCTGGGAGGGCAAGGCTACCACGGTGTACTGGTGCACGGGGCCGGTGGGCTGCACGGGGCACGGCTCGGGGGAGGCCACCTGCACGTAACCAGGGTCTGGGCTGAGGGACTGGGCGGAGCACAGCGACACGGCGGTCTGAAGGTCCATAGACATTTCAGGCTCCTCCAAGGCCCCGGGGGACACAGGCTGCAGGAGTACCATTTCTGGCGAGGAGGGCGGAAGGTATTGCTCCTGGAGGCCTAGGAAGGGGCTAGGGGCCTGCACCACCACCACACTGGGGGGAAGGGGCAGGCCCATGGTCACCTCACTCATGTCCTGCGTCAGTTTGATGTTGTCGAAGGGCAGGTCGAACCAGTTGTCCTGCGTTATCTTGGTGTTGTCGAAGGGCAGGCCGATGTTGTCATCCTGCGTTATCTTGGTGTTGTCGAAGTGCAGGCCGAGGTTGCCGTCCTGCATGACACGGTGCATGTCGCCAGCCGCCTCGATGGCAATCTCCTCAAAGTCGATGCCAGGCAGGTAGTTGTACAGCATCTCGGTGCAGTCCGGGTCCAGGAGAGAGAAGTCCAAGGAATCCTGAACCGCCATGGGGCACATCTTCATTTTCAACCTTGCGGGGATCGAACCTTGGAACACTTCTATTATCCTTTAGCCACACGAAAACAACCGTAAAAGTCAAAGTTCTGCAAAAGAGTGTGAGATCAGAGCGTGAACTAGCACAACCTCCACCTCTGAATGTTGGAATGTTTCTGCGTTGCGCCACGCCCCGACCGCTATTTATACCAGCCAATCACGTGACGCGCCTGGCCAGATACTGCACGCTGAGTGGCTGTTCAAGGGCTCATACGTATATCCCGCTCTGACGTCAGCAAGGAAGGTGATTCCTGTAGTAAAGTTTCAAAGCGGCGATTGTCACGCCATCTAACCGCGGGATAGTGGTAAAGACAGAGCACGGGAAGTATTACAGACGGACGGAATCGATGGGTGACTCAAATGCTCATAATATCCATGCACTTCCTCTATACTATATTATATGTATATGTATATATACTATCCAAAAAAAATATATTTCTTTGAAGGTTATTGGCTATAACCTTCAAATATAAATATTTTGGATAGTATCTTTGACAAGGAAATAAATTATATAAAGCAATATATGTTAGCCAAATTTTATACAAATTTCTATTACATTTGCAGGTACTTTGAGGTTTACAAATCATGCAGAACATGATGCAATACTTGATTATGTAACACAAAGCAGAAAAGTAAGATCAATACTCTTTTACATGCAACTATGACAACACCTGCCTATTAGACATTGCCATGCATTGCAGGAGATAACACAAGAAGTTAGTTGCATTATACAAGAGATCACAAAAACATCGAACTAATATCATGCATTAAAGGCAGCAGTAAAAGACACTGTGATGCATAGCACGATAAAACACATGAGTTTGTTGCAAAACATGCTGCACCACATGACAGAAAACACATCAAGAGTGTTGTTAGAAACCTTGACAAATGGTGTGGCAACGTTATGCATGTTGAGATGTTTATGTATCATACATGTTGAGAACAAAAAGCAGCAAAGCAAAAGCTTTTAGCATACATTACAATGGGCAAAACAGGCAACAAAAGGTATGTAAACGACATAAGTGGAAACCATTATTGAATAACATGCTGTAACAAACAGCACAAACCTGTTGTTGTCCTGCAGAGCATTACGAACAAAGAGGACAGATACCAAATGCCAAAGTATATGAGGTGAACAAAATAAAATAAAATAATAATAATAATTAAAATGAAAATAAATAAAAAACAAAATTCAAATATACTATTTACAAACCAGTATATAGTAAGGGTAAGCAGCCTATGTAGCAGTTCGAATGCATGGCAACAAAGTGGAGGAAACATTATATGCAGGGAGAAATACACAGCTTAGATACAGTACATGCAGTACTTGAGGTGCGTCTGGGGTGTTATAGTAGCCATGTGGGCCCTTGTGGGGCTGTTTGTTTACATTCCCTGAAGAGGCGACGGTGGCGCCATCTAAGCGCCAGCAAGTGCATAGCGCAGGGATTTTCTGCTGCCGTAGGAGACCGCCTTCCTCGTCCTCTACCTTCCTTGGCTCATACGTATCGGCCGCTCTGACGCCAGCTCATATCCGGCCCCCCGTCTCCCACTCTATACGTTTTGACGCTGAAAATATCATGGAAAGCACACGAGATTAACATTAGAATAGGATATACTCGATACTAGGAAGTTATACAGCCTTTGTACTTAACGCAACAGTATTATCCTCGTTAGTCAGCGCAGCGGGTAGAGGGAAACCTGAAAGCACCTCTCATAAAAACCTTCTATCTTCACACTATTTGTTTCCAATTCTCCTCCATTCAATACCATTAACACACAAATATGGCTGCTTGTGATGAGTTGCTGATGATTGATGATGGATGATATGTATGAGGCTTCAGTCAAAAAAGACTAGCCAAAAAGACTAGACTAACTAGCCAAAAAAAACTAACTAGAAAAAACTAACTAGCCAAAAAGACTAGACTAACTAGCCAAAAAAAACTAACTAGAAAAAACTAACTAGCCAAAAAGACTAGACTAACTAGCCAAAAAAAACTAACTAGAAAAAAACTAATTAGCCAAAAAGACTAGACTAACTAGCCAAAAAAAACTAACTAGAAAAAACTAACTAGCCAAAAAGACTAGACTAACTAGCCAAAAAAAACTAACTAGAAAAAACTAACTAGCCAAAAAGACTAGACTAACTAGCCAAAAAAAACTAACTAGAAAAAAACTAACTAGCCAAAAAGACTAGACTAACTAGCCAAAAAAAACTAACTAGAAAAAACTAATTAGCCAAAAAGACTAGACTAACTAGCCAAAAAAAACTAACTAGAAAAAACTAACTAGCCAAAAAGACTAGACTAACTAGCCAAAAAAAACTAACTAGAAAAAACTAACTAGCCAAAAAGACTAGACTAACTAGCCAAAAAAAACTAACTAGAAAAAACTAACTAGCCAAAAAGACTAGACTAACTAGCCAAAAAAAAAATAACTAGAAAAAACTAACTAGCCAAAAAGACTAGACTAACTAGCCAAAAAAAACTAACTAGCCAAAAAGACTAGACTAACTAGCCAAAAAAAAATAACTAGAAAAAACTAACCAGCCAAAAAGACTAGACTAACTAGCCAAAAAAAACTAATTAGAAAAAACTAACTAGCCAAAAAGACTAGACTAACTAGCCAAAAAAAACTAACTAGAAAAAACTAACTAGCCAAAAAGACTAGACTAACTAGCCAAAAAAAACTAACTAGAAAAAACTAACTAGCCAAAAAGACTAGACTAACTAGCCAAAAAAAACTAACTAGAAAAAACTAACTAGCCAAAAAGACTAGACTAACTAGCCAAAAAAAACTAACTAGAAAAAACTAACTAGCCAAAAAGACTAGACTAACTAGCCAAAAAAAACTAACTAGAAAAAACTAACTAGCCAAAAAGACTAGACTAACTAGCCAAAAAGTCCGCCCGGAGGGCGGACTTTTTGGCTAGTTATTTCATATAGAGTATGTGTTTGTGTGTGGTTGTGTGTGTGCATGTGTGTGTGTGTGTGTGTGTGTGTGTTTGTGTGTGTGTGTGTGGGTAAAGCGTGTTATATACTTAATTCCTTCTCTCTCTCTCTCTCTCTCTCTCTCTCTCTCTCTCTCTCTCTCTCTCTCTCTCTCTCTCTCTCTCTCTCTCTCTCTCTCTCTCTCTCTCTCTCTCTCTCTCTCTCTCTCTCTCTCTCTCTCTCTCTCTCTCTCAAACAAACAAACAAACAAACAAACAAAGACGATAACGATTCCAAGGACTTCCTAACACCACCACTACTTTGTATTGTGCTTATAGTGCCTTATAACCTCATAGTGAGCCTCGTTTGGTAACCGAGATCAGTTTTGTAGCCTTGATCAACGCTGCTACGTCTGTCAGCGTCACCCCTGCAATGCTTCGTTCTCTACCATCGCCCTCTCTATCCCTCCGCACGGCTTTCTCCCATAGCTCCTGGTAGGCCTTTATATGCTGTCCTGCATGGGATATCTTTCGGTAATAATGGACGAGAGCTTCACGGTCGTTTTCAGAGACACCAACTATTCTTTCTTAGCCTAAAATAGGTGCTTGTTCTAATGGGGCTTGTTTTATTTTGCGCAAACCAAAAAATAAAAAAATAATAATATAAAAAAAAAAAAAAATGAAACCTAACCTAACCTTGTTGTAATGAAACCTACAATAAGTATACCTTTTTTTTGGGGGGGGGGAAATAAAACAAGCACCATTTGAACAAGCACCTATTGTAGGCCAAGAAGTCGGTCGTCTCTGAAAACGAACGTGAAACTCTCGTCCATTATAAGCTATCTTTCTTTGCAATGACCTTAATTTAACAAACTTGTCAACTCTTCCCTGCCTCGTCTGTCAGCGTCACCCCTGCAAGACTCCGTTCTCTACTATCTCCACGGTATCCCTTCTCACGGCTCTCTCTGATAGACTACGGTATATTTGTTTTGTTTAGTACTTTTTCAACACAACTATTCATCTTTATACAATTCATATATTTTACATCTGGTACTTCACAGGATAAAGATTCGTTAGGGTGACCCTCTTCTTTTTCAGACCAAACTATTTATGTTGTGAAAGAATCTGCGCCAGGGTTCGACCTTTCTCTTTCGTGGCAATCACTATTTTTGTTTTAACCTCTTGACCCAGTTGTGAAAAACTACCGTAGATAACAGTAAAGTCGCCACCTGCAGTGATGTCGCCAGGCGCCATATATTACGAATTATAGCATCACTACTGATTTTTATGTGCCACTGAAGATGATACACAGTAGTTTATATCATGACTGTATAATCTACCCTGTTTCAGCGTTGTTTTATGCTTTATAGCTGCAAGTATAGATGGTTTCAAATTTCACTACGCGTTGTTTTTTCGGGCGACGACGACAGCACTCAGTAAACTCAGACACTCAGTAAATAAACACTAGATGGCGACTCTACTGTTGGTAGTCACTTTGTAGATATTTTTTGTAATTTGTTCATTTATAGCCATACTATGACACAGATGAAGACACAAAATGAAAATGACAGACTCTCCAGATAGCCCCTTCTAACTGTCCTGAAATCATGGATGTACAAAAGTAACTATTAACGCCACCACACGTCTGTAGCTACATAACAAAAAAAGTTGTCCTGGCGACTTAACTGTTATCTACGGTAGTTTTTCTGGAGTTTTTTTTATGTTTTTTGATGTGATTTGACTGATTTTGGGATTCATTTCTGGGGCAAAGCACTTGTTTCTGCCATTATTACCTTACTCCATCACTAACATTCACCCACATCCTCACCACCAACACCCATCCCCGCTTCCCCACCCATATCAACACCGATTTCGGATTCCCGACCACCAACACCCAACCCCGTTTCTCCACCACCAACACCCATACCATTTACAGGAACTGCCACGTGTAGGACTAGTGCCCGTATTCGTAGTCACATACCATCATTGTACGTGGTCATTGTTCACTTTTTGTCTTGTCCTAATTAAATCAATATGTCATGCCAGCTGTTGTGATTGCAATAGGAATACTGTATGATTGCTCTAGTACTTTCCATGGCAGCTACAAGATCTCTGTTGTGATTGCAATAGGAGTACTGTAGGATTGCTCTAGTACTTTCCATGGCAGCTACAAGATCTCTGTTGTGATTGCAATAGGAGTACTGTAGGATTGCTCTAGTACTTTCCATGGCAGCTACAAGATCTCTGTTGTGATTGCAATAGGAGTACTGTAGGATTGCTCTAGTACTTTCCATGGCAGCTACAAGATCTCTGTTGTGATTGCAATAGGAGTACTGTAGGATTGCTCTAGTACTTTCCATGGCAGCTACAAGATCAAGTGAATAATTTTGACTGAGTAGAAATGGAACAAAATCATAGCAATTACCACGAGCAATCATGGTATGTGACTACGAATACGAGCATAGGTCTCACGGCCTCTTGTAGCTTCCTTATTTTCTTATGTTATATTCTGAGTCCCCCCCCTTCCCCCAACCCACAAATTTAACTTGTGGGACCTGTGGGAAACCGTGTTTTTTGGACGGGGAACATATCAGCTTACCGCTCATCTATTGCAAATTTTTTTTTTCTATTTTATTTGATATCCCTTGTTTGTTTTTTTGCTTCTATGTTAAACGGTAATAGATGTAAATAAAGCTAAAAAAAAAAAAAAGCTAACCTGCATTACCTTTAACCTGTTTTCGAACCTACTAACATTAAGATCTATCTACTTACAGGAAGGAACCACGACTGCTACTACCACTACTACTTTGATAGAGGGCAGGATGACAAGTAAGTGTAAATGTGTGTTAATTTTGATCTTACCTAGAGTATATTCATCACACACAACTGGGGATAAACCAAGTGATCAATGAGTGTCTTGTCTGTAGCACTACGACCATGGTTCTCTTTGCCATAACCTAAGTAATGCATAAATCCACCTGTCCTTCCTTCACCCTCTTAGAAACAGGTGTCACAAATTTTGCCTTGTAGTGAAAACCCGTCGAATCACTTCCCTGTAACCATCACAACTGGGGATAAACCAAGTGATGATGTTAACAAGAGCAATATATAAACACAGGAACTACCTCGTGTAGGTCTCACGGCCTCTTATAGCTTCCTTATTTTCTTATGTTCTTTATCCAAAAAAAAAATAATAAAAAAAATAAAAAATGATAATAATAATCAGACAGGTATAATAGAAACTCAGGTGTGTGGATACAAATTAGTCTTTTTATTTATTCACCTGTAGCCTACCTGAGATTCCTAATAAAGGACCACTATTTACAATGCAGCTGGAGGGGCTTACAACGTGCCCATTCCTGCTCCCCACTGCTTTCTACCAACGCACCAATCTTACTTATTAAAGAAAGGAAGAGAGAAAGAAAGAAGGAAATCATGCTTAGTTTCTTATCACATAACTATAGACGGGATATTGAAAGTGTGACTGCCTGAATGGTGTGTGTGCATGTGTGTGTGTGTGTGTGTGTGTGTGTGTGTGTGTGTGTGTGTGTGTGTGTGTGTGTGTGTGTGCAGGGTGCCAGGGTGTGTAGGGTGTCAGGGTGTGGCAGGGTGCGGGGTCTTCTACGACCTGAAGAACAATCGCTTGAACTTCTGGAATAGTGTGGCAGGAGGCTCTGGTTCTGCTGCTGCTTCTGGTTCTGCTGCTGCTGCTGCTTCTGGTTCTGCTGCTACTGCTGCTGCTGCTGTTTCTGGTTCTGCTGCTGCTTCTGGTTCTGCTGCTGCTGCTGCTGCTGCTGTTTCTGGTTCTGCTGCTGCTTCTGGTTCTGCTGCTGCTGCTGCTGCTGCTGTTTCTGGTTCTGCTGCTGCTTCTGGTTCTGCTGCTGTTTCTGGTTCTGCTGCTGCTGCTGCTGTTTCTGGTTCTGCTGCTGTTTCTGGTTCTGCTGCTGCTTCTGGTTCTGCTGCTGTTTCTGGTTCTGCTGCTGCTGCTGCTGTTTCTGGTTCTGCTGCTGCTGCAACTTCAGTTTCTGCTGCAGCTGCAACTTCAGTTTCTGCTGCAGCTGCAACTTCAGTTTCTGCTGCAGCTGCAACTTCAGTCTCCGCTGCAGCTGCAACTTCAGTCTCCGTTGCTACCGCTGCTTCAGTCTCTGCTGCCGCTGCAACTTCAGTCCTGCTGCTGTTCTGCTGCAGCTGCATTCAGTTCTGCTGCGCTGCAACTTCAGTCTCTGCTGCAACTTCAGTCTCTGCTGCAGCTGCAACTTCAGTTTCTGCTGCAGCTGCAACTTCAGTCTCTGCTGCTACTGCTGCCTCAGTCTCTGCTGCAGCTGCAACTTCAGTCTCTGCTGCAGCTGCAACTTCAGTCTCTGCTGCAGCTGCAACTTCAGTCTCTGCTGCAGCTGCAGCTTCAGTCTCTGCTACTGCTGCTTCAGTCTCTGCTACAGCTGCAACTTCAGTCTCTGCTGCAGGTGCAGCTTCAGTCTCTGCTACTGCTGCTTCAGTCTCTGCTACAGCTGCAACTTCAGTCTCTGCTGCAGGTGCAGCTTCAGTCTCTGCTGCAGCTGCAACTTCAGTCTCTGCTGCAGCTGCAACTTCAGTCTCTGCTACAGCTGCAACTTCAGTCTCTGCTGCAGCTGCAACTTCAGTCTCTGCTGCAGCTGCAGCTTCAGTTTCTGCTGCAGCTGCAACTTCAGTCTCTGCTACAGGTGCAGCTTCAGTCTCTGCTGCAGCTGCAACTTCAGTCTCTGCTGCAGGTGCAGCTTCAGTTTCTGCTGCAACTTCAGTCTCTGCTGCAGCTGCAACTTCAGTCTCTGCTGCAGCTGCAACTTCAGTCTCTGCTGCAGGTGCAGCTTCAGTTCTCTCAGGTGCAGCTTCAGTTTCTGCTGCAACTTCAGTCTCTGCTGCAGCTGCAACTTCAGTCTCTGCTGCAGCTGCAACTTCAGTCTCTGCTACAGGTGCAGTTTCAGTTTCTGCTGCAGCTGCAACTTCAGTCTCTGCTACAGGTGCAGCTTCAGTCTCTGCTGCAGCTGCAACTTCAGTTTCTGCTGCAGCTGCAACTTCAGTTTCTGCTGCAGCTGCAACTTCAGTTTCTGCTACAGGTGCAACTTCAGTCTCTGCTGCAGCTGCAACTTCAGTCTCTGCTGCAGCTGCAACTTCAGTCTCTGCTACAGGTGCAACTTCAGTCTCTGCTGCAGCTGCAACTTCAGTCTCTGCTGCAGCTGCAACTTCAGTCTCTGCTGCAGCTGCAACTTCAGTCTCTGCTGCAGCTGCAACTTCAGTCTCCGCTGTTACTGCTGCTTCAGTCTCTGTTGCAGCTGCAAATTCAGTCTCTGCTGCAGCTGTAACTTCAGCTTCTGCTGCAACGCCAGTTTGTGCTGCAGCGGCAGCGTTAGCTTCTGTTACAATTGTTTCTGCTGCAGCTATAACTTCAGTTTCTGGCGTTGCAGCTGCAACCTCAACCACGGTTTCTGCTGCAGGTGTGGTAACATCAGCCTCAGCGGCTGATGCTGTTTGAGTTTCAGCCGCTGCTACAACTTCATGTTCCTCGATAATTTCTGTCGCTGTTGATGTTGTTGGTTGTGATGCAGTCTCTGCCTCTGCTGCAGCAGCAGCAGCAGCGGTGGCGGCAGCAGCGGCGGCCACGCCGGTCATCTTCCAGTCTGTGGCCAGGGAAGCAATGA
>JACEEZ010019595.1:12500-15000 GCA_016584305.1 Chionoecetes opilio | reverse complement strand
GAGAGGAGAGAGAGAGAGGATGAGAGATGAGAGAGAGAGAGAGAGAGAGAGAGATTAGCCCAAGAAGGTTGATGAATAGACAGAGAAGAGAGGGATTTAGAGTAGCATTACACTATACTACATCTACTACACTACTACTACTACTACATACTACTACTACTAACTACTACTACTACTACTACTACTACTACCTCATACCACCACATCACTCACACACTACTACTACTACTACTACTACTACTACTACTACTACTACTACTACTACTACTACTACCACCACCACTACTTACACCACCACCACCATCACCACCACAACTACAACTACTACTACTACTACTACTACTACTACTACTACTACTACTAATACTACATACTACTACTACTACTACCACTTACTCCACCTTACCCCCACACTCTCTTTTTCTACTCTACTCTCTCTCTAAATCTACCTAAAAATAAACTCTCTCTACTCTCTCTACTACTCTTAACTTTTCTCCTCTCTCTCTCTCTCTCTCTCTCTCTCTCTCTCCATCATATTTTGTATATATATTTTCCTACACCTTCATTTGCTTTTCATTTACGTACCAATTCACTTTGTCTTCATTATGTCACGAGTCCAAACCTCGATGAGAAGAGAGAGAGAGAGAGAGAGAGAGAAGAGAGAATGAGAGAGGAGAGAGAGAGAGAGAGAGAGAGAGAGAGAGTCAGTCGGGTGGTAGCAGCGATAAGAGAAGGTCGTTCGGCGCAGATTGTCACCAGCGAGTAGCAGGTGTAGTAGTAGTAGTAGTAGTAGAGTAGTAGTGGTAGTAATGTAGTAGTGTAGTAGTAGTAGTAGTAGTAGTATTAGTAGTAGTGTAGTAGTAGTAGAAAGTAGTAGTAGTAGTAGTAGTAGTAGAGTAGTAGTAGTGGTAGTAGTAGAGTAGTAGTAGTAGTAGTATTTATAAGTAGTGTAGTAGTAGAGTAGTAGTAGTAGCAGTAGTAGTAGTGTAGTAGTAGTAGTAGTATAGTAGTAGTAGTAGTAGTAGTAGTAGTAGAAAGTAGTAGTAGCAGTAGTAGTAGTGGGTAGTAGTTAGTATAGTTAGTAGTAGTAGTAGTAGCAGTAGTAGTAGTAGTAGTAGTAGTATAGTAGTAGTAGTAGTAGTAGTAGTAGTAGTATAGTAGTAGTAGTAGTATAGTGGTAGTAGTAGTATTTAGTAGTAGGGTATAGTAGTAGTAGTAGTAGTAGTAGTAGTAGTATAGTAGTAGTAGTAGTAGTAGTGGTAGTAGTAGTAGTAGTAGTAGTGGTAGTAGTAGTAGTAGTAGTGGTAGTAGTAACTGATGTATGCACTCTTTATTATTTCTCATTATTTCTCATTATTTCTCATTATCATTATTTCTCATTATTTCTCATTATTTCTCATTATTTCTCATTATTTCTCATTATCATTATTTCTCATTATTTCTCATTATTTCTCATTATCATTATTTCTCATTATTTCTCATTATTTCTCATTATTTCTCATTATTTCTCATTATTTCTCATTATTTCATTATTGTCTCATATATTATTCTCATTATTTCTCATTTTTTCCCAATTTATTTCTCATTATTTCTCATTATTTCTCATTATTCATTTATTTCTCATTATTTCTCATTATTTCTCATTATTTCTCATTATCATTATTTCTCATTATTTCTCATTATTTCTCATTATTTCTCATTATCATTATTTCTCATTATCATTATTTCTCATTATTTCTCATTATTTCTCATTATCATTATTTCTCATTATCATTATTTCTCATTATCATTATTTCTCATTATCTCTCATTAATTTCCTTCTTTTCTTCCATCTCTTCCACTAGTTTGTCTCAATCCCTCACCCTGTCTTACGCACACCAAAAAGAACCTACACAAGCACTTAATATATTGACTTTTTTTATCACACCATTAACCCCCTGAGACCCAGAGCGTAATTTTCATAGTAATTTGGGTACCATTAGACGATTTTTTTAGTGACTATAAGCAACATTTTATAGCTATGACCTGTTTAGTATCCTTGTCCACTAACCAATTTGATATATTCAGTTACTTTTCGTAGTTTTATGGCTCGAGAACACACGATTTTTTTTATAGCAAAGGAAAGAACTCTCTCTCTCTCTCTCTCTCTCTCTCTCTCTCTCTCTCTCTCTCTCTCTCTCTCTCTCTCTCTCTCTCTCTCTCTCTCTCTCTCTCTCTCTCTCTCTCTCTCTCTCTCTCTCTCTCTCTCTCTCTCTCTCTCTCTCTCTCTCTCAACGACCTCAACAAGTAGAGCTGACCATTTGCAGTATTTATAACCCCTACAACACCCGTCGGATATAAAAAAAATAACACAAGGGGGGGGTCAGGTGAGCCCCCCCCCCCCCCCCCCCCCCGTGAGGTTAGGTCACGTAATCAATGCCTAGGTAAGGATAGTTAACTAGCGGGGGGGGAGGGAGAGAAAAAAGAATAGTAGTAGTATAATAGGAGTAGTAGTAGTAGT
>JACEEZ010019595.1:0-2500 GCA_016584305.1 Chionoecetes opilio | reverse complement strand
TGGGCTATTTTTGGCACTACCACTGGCTAGTAATCACTAATCTAAGTGATCTACTAATCTTCCTCCTCCTCCCACTTCTTCTGGTTCAGCATGTGGAGGTTGGCAACTAATCACACACACGGCCAGCGTACACGCTCTCAATCCCAAGTTCCAGCACGCACTGAGCCACTGACTGACTGACTGACTGTGCACAGTGCACTGTGCACAGTGCACTGTGCAGGGTTGTGAACTTTTGTATCCCACATTATCGTACCGAGCCACCAAAATTATCGTATTTTCAGATAGATTATCGTACAACCTTAGCTAAAATAATATAGTCAGTAGATAACTATATACATCATTGAATTCAGCATTCCACATATAAAAATATTTTCTCTTTTCACCAAAATATATAATATATCCAATCATGACACAAAATTCCATGTTAATTTATTTTTTCCAAAATAAATGAAATTAAATAAAACAAAAATATATTTGGTAACACATATAATGACTCAAGTGAAGCTGAACTCGCGACCTCTCCATAGCTATCATCCTCAAAAGACAAGAGGCATTCCTGTTCCTCGTCTATTCTTTCATCCCCTGTGTCAGCTGGCGCTTATCCTGACAGTGTGTCAGGTGTCATCGTCGTGGACATATCCTATCATGTGTAGGGAGGAAAGTAACGCAATCTGCCTTATCCCTTATACACGCTGCGCTGCTGGAAGAGAACCAAGTATATAGGGTTCCCGTCACAAGGCAGTGTCTTACCGTTGTCTTGGTAACGTTACTCTTGCTAAATACCCTCTCACAAGTATATAGGGTTCCCGTCACAAGTCACCTTCTTGCCGTTGTCTTGGTAAGGTTACTCTTGCTAAATACCCTCTCACAAGTATATAGGGCTCCCGTCACAAGTCACCTTCTTGCCGTTGTCTTGGTAACGTTACTCTTGCTGAATAGTAAATACCCTCTCACTATCTGCGTTCCAATGCGGCAAGCAACGCTCCAAGTCCATGTCATGCAAAGGACCAAAAGTCAAACTCAAAACTCTCTCCTCTCTCTCTCTCTCTCTCTCTCTCTCTCTCTCTCTCTCTCTCTCTCTCTCCTCTCTCTCTCTCTCTCTCTCTCTCTCTCTCTCTCTCTCTCTCTCTCTCTCTCTCTCTCTCTCTCTCTCTCTCTCTCTCTCTCTCTCTCTCTCTCTCTCTCTCTCTCTCTCTCTCTCTCTCTCTCTCTCTCTCTCTCTCTCTCTCTCTCTCGCGGAAGTTGACACAGATTTTTTTTTTTTTTTTTGCGATGACAATTTTTGTATGACTTTATAATGTAATTATATTTGTGAGTCAATTATCGTATTTTCGTGTACGATTCTCAACCATGCATCGCCACATCGTACGGATAGTCAAATTATCGCTACAAATACGATAATTATCGTAAAGTTCACAGCCCTGTGACTGTGCTACACTTGGCAAGTTGGCAGTTGGCAGTGTCGTCTCCACAATATTTGGTGGGAACTTATGTTATCGCGGGCACTTGCCACTTTGAAGGTGGTGACCGTCACAATTATTGCGATTGCGTTTCAAAATTTTGGCGGTCCGCAACCCGCAACTCTGCATTTTGTTCAGGCATCCGTAATTGCGCAATTCCGCAACCGAATTACCATTCCGCAAGTTGCGGAATTGCGGACTAAAATTGCGGAATGCCCACCTTTGCAAAATAGTTAGTCGACAAGGATACTAAACACGGTCATATCTACAAAATATTGCTTATAGTCACTAAACAGCGTCTAATGGTAGCCAAATTACAATGGAAATTACGTTCTGGGTCTCCAGGCGTTAATCCTGTCTGTAATAAGATCAGAATGTACTAAATAATAATTGTAATAGAATCCAAGAGTCATTTACCGTAGATAAACTTTAGTCACCACCTGCACTAATGTCGCCAGCCGCCATATATTACGAATGATAGCATCACTACTGCTGTGTCTGTGCCACTGAAGATGATACACAGTAGTTTATATCATGACTGTATAATCTACCCTGTTTCAGCGTTGTTTTATGCTTTGCAGCTGCAAGTATAGACGGTTTACAATTTCACTACTAGTTTTTTTTTCGGGCGACGATGACGGCGGGAGGACACTCTAAACATAAACACTAGCTGGCGATCTTAGTGTAGGTCGCCACTCGGTTGATATTTTTGTAATTTGTTCATTTATAAGAGTATTTGTAACTCCTTGATGAACTCTAGACCTCTAACTACTAAGCTCTAAGGATGCCTAATTAGACCTTATTTACGGTGGTTAGAAGCTATTACACTGATGACTATTATATATCATTGTTTATTTCATTATTATTGTTGTTATTGGGTTTGATCTTCACCTACTGATGATGATGATGATGATGATTGATGATGATGATGATGATGATGAAAAATTTAAATGTCCAAGGGCAAAATCCTGCTAAGAGAGAGAGAGAGAGAGAGAGAGGAGAGAGAGAGAGGAGAGGAGCGGGAAAAAGGTAAAACTTTA
>JACEEZ010019594.1:0-14257 GCA_016584305.1 Chionoecetes opilio | reverse complement strand
GAGAGGAAAAAAAATACCGGAGAAAAAAGGGGGGGGAAAAAACGAGAGAGAGAGAGAAGATAACGAGAGAGAGAGAGATAAAAGAGAGAGAGTAACGAGAGAGAGAGAGATAAGAGAGAGAGATAACGAGAGAGAGATCATAAGAGAGAGATCAGAGAGAGGAGTGAGATAACGAGAGAGAGAGATAACGAGAGAGAGAGATAACGAGAGAGAGAGATAACGAAGAGAGATAACATGAGAGATAACAAGAGGAGGAGAGGAGGGGGGTAGCGAGAGAGAAACGAGGAGATAACGAAGAGAAGATCGATAACGAGAGAGATAACGAGAGGAGAGAGATAACGAGAGATTAATCGCTAGCTGCAGAAAAGGGATCATATCAATTTTTAAGACGCGGAACACATGGCCCCCCCAGCCGTAGCCTCTTTTATGCGTCTGACATCCCCCGTCGTGCATGAGGAAAACCCTTCACGATAAGAGAAATGGGGCCCGGGGCCCATTGTTTGTATGAACTAAAAAACTCTACCCAAGCTACCCCCTCTCAATGTGAGTAGAGAAAGTTCACGGGTTTTGCGAGTCACACAGCTTTCCCTCGGCCCAGGTTTTGGGGCGCAAATGGAACCCCCGAAGTTTTGGGTTCCCTGATCTGGTTTTTGAAATGTCGCAAATGGAGGCCTATAAGCAACTAAACATTTTTTAAAAAAAAAAAAAAATCCTTTTGTTAGGAAAAAGGGATTAAAGAAAATAAATTGTCAAGGTCCCCAAATTACAAGGGAAAATTCTTTCGGGCCTAAAGGGGGTTATCTAAACTCACAATCTGGTGCTTTTTGGGAAAAGAGAAAAAATTCTAACCCCTTTGGGGCCCCAGAACTTTTCCCTTTGTAATTTGGGTACCTTTAGACAATTTTTTTTTTTTAATCAATTTTATCCCTAACAAACAGTGTTTTTTTTTTTTTGCAGTAAAAAAAAAAATTTTTTTCCTTTTTTTTCCCTAAATCCGTTTGTCTTTTTTCTTAACAAATTAGTGGTTTGTGTGTGTGTGTGTGTGTTTATAGTAGTGTTGTGTGTGTTGTGTGTTTAATATAGACTGTGTGCATGTAGCGTTTTTTTATGTTTTTTAACTTATATACCACAGACGGGAATAATTTGTATCCCATGTGTGTCTACTATTATTTTTTAATTGTTTTTATTTAGAACTTACAACCACATACATAATGTATAACCTGTAGTCTGTCGATGTCTTTTTGTTACCTAAGTCCCTTTATATTTTATTAGTACAAAAAGAAATTTTGGATTTATTTATTAAAGAGACAACTTATATATTTAAATTTATTTTACTTTTATTTTACTTCAAGTTTACTTACTTAAAGTTTTACTTTTAAAAAGGTTTTTACTTACTTAAAGAATTCTTACAGTTTTACTTATTAAAAAGGATTTACTACTTAAAAAGGATTTACTTATTATAGATATTTTACTTATATTACTTTAAGGTTCTTAGATGCATATATATTAAAAAGTAAGGGGGACTGACTTAGAATTAATTAGTAGAAAAGTAGAAATAAAAGTAGTTAACTTATAAAAGCAATAATTTATTAACTAGAAAGCCTAGTAATTTAGTTATTGTTATTACATAGCTTAGTTTAGTTATACAGATTTAATCTATAGGGGGTTAGTTATACCCATGTATAATAAGAATTTAATAATTTAAATTTTAATGATTTATTTTATACTTAAAAATTTTTTTATGAAAAACCAAAATTTCTTTCAGTGAAAAACCTTTTAAACTTTTCAGGATACTTTAAAGGGACTTTGTGGATGTATGTAGGTTGTGGGCCATAGGCTGGGTGGATGTATGGTCATAGAGGACTATACTTTTGAGGGTAGCCCCGCGCGGGGGGTTTCTTTTGGTATGGGCCCAACCCTCCCGCACACCCAAAATTTCCGAAGTTTTTTTAACCCTAAAAAATATATCATTTTTCATTTAAAAATATTGAGCTGAAATTTTTTCCCATGGTATTTTTTCGGGACTGTTTTTTATTTAAATTCTAAAGGGCTTTAGGTAAAAAAGATTAAAAATAGCTGATGTGGGGCAAGGGGCAACGAATTTAACATTCACTTTCAAAAAGGCTACTTGGGGGAACTTTTAAATTTTTTTAAACTTCAAAATAAGATTTTTAACTGAAATTTTAACCAAAAGTTTTCCCTAAACTATATATATACATATAAAATATAATAAAATATTAAAATATAAAATTTTTTTTTTTTTTTTTTTTTTATATAAATTAAAACCTATTAAAAAAATATTTTTTTAATAAAACCCCTAAACCCATACAATTTTGATTTGATTTTTTTTGACACCTCACAGACATTTTCACAGACACCTCACAGACACTGACGGGGACCCCCTCAGGGGACACCTTACGGCACCTCGGGACCTGACTGACACCTCAGGGGCCGGACACAACCTCACAGCCCCTGACAGCCCCCTCAGACCTGACGGACCCCTCGGGAAAACCTTTAAAAAGGCACCTCACGGGCCCACCTCAGACATGATGCCGCCTCAGGGGACACTGACTGAAAAACCTCAGGGGACACCTCACAGGCACCCCCGACATTTAAATGACACCTCAGAGACACTGACAGGCACCGCCAGGCCCCAGCACTGACTGAAAACCTCAGAGACCTGACAGGCACCTACAGGAAATCGGGGCACAAATGACACCCCCAGGGGGAAAAGGGACAGACACCTCAGACACGGACGACACCCAAGACACTGACGGGCCCCCCTCACGGGCACCTCAAAACAGACTACACCTCAAGACACTGACAGACACCTCAGACACGGACTGACCCCTAGGGGACACTGACGGCACCTCAGACGGGGGACTGACACCTCAGAGCCCACTGACAGAAAACCTCGGGACACTGACTGACCCCTCAGACACGGGACCCCAAAACCTCACGGGAAAACTGACGGACACCTCAGACAGGGACTGAAAAACCTCAGAGACCCCCTGACGGGCACCTCACAGGCCCCTCAGAAAATGACGGCCACCTCAAAAAACACCTCACGTAACCCCCCAACACTGACGACACCTCACGGGACACTGACGGGCCCACCTCACCGGGGCACCTCGGGCACGGGACTGACCCTTTAAAGGACAAAATGGCACCTCACAGACACGAAAACCCCCTCGAACGGGAGGGGACACCTCAGAGACACGGAAAGGCACCCCAGAACTGACAGGCACCTGGGAAGGCACCAAAAACACTGAGGGACACCTCACAGACCTGACAGGAAACCTCACAGGCACCCCCAACACGGGAATGACACCCCCACAGAACCTCAAGACACTGATGACACCTCAGGACACGCAGGCACCTAAATTTCCCCCCCGGCCCCCCAGTGAAAATTTGACTGACAATTCAAAAAGAAAAATAAAAAACCAGAAAAAAAAACCTTTTTCCCAAAAAAAGGCAAAAACAAAACCCCCTCAGAGCCCTGACAGGCACCTCACAGGCACCTCAGACACTGACTGACCCCTTTCAGAGACACCTACAGGCACCTCGACACGGGACGGGACCCTTCACGGGCACCTCAGAACGGACGGACCCCTCCAGGCACCTCGGGACACTGACTGACCCCTAAACAGACACCTCAGACAGGGGACTGCCCACCCCCACGGGCCCATCAGACACGACAAAACCCCCTCAAAAGGCCCCTCAGACACTGACGGGAAACCTCAAGAAAACCTCACAGGCACCTCAAACACTGACTGACACCTCACAGGCACCTCAGACCTGACTGACCCCTCACAGGCACCTCAGAAACTGACAGACACCTCACAGGGCCCTCAGACACTGCGGGACACCTCCCCAAAAACCCCTCGACACTGACAGCCACCTAAACAGGCACCTCGGGACACGGGACGGGACACCTCACAGGAACCCCCAAAACACTGACAGCCCCCCACAGGAAACCTCAACCTGAGGGACCCCCTCACAGACACCTCGACACTGACGGGACACTCACGGGCACCTCGACACTGACTGAAACCCCCACAGACACCTCAGACACTGACGGGACATTTTCACAGACACCTCAGACACTGACAGACACCTCAAAGGCCCGGGTACGGTAAGGTAGCTATGTTATAAAAAAAAAAAATTTTTGCGGATAATCAAGGGATTGCTTTTAAACAATCACTGTTTGCCCCCTACTCCTTTTTTCCCCTGTAATTTCTGTTTTTTCCGGGTGTCCCTCGTCTTCTCTCCTCACCACGGGGCTCCCGGCTTTTTCCTTTGCCCTTGTGTAAAAGAACGGGCCCCGCGCCCCTTTGGCAAGGTTGCGGGCCAAAAAAAGTTGAATAGGGGCTCTGTCACCTTTGGGCACACGTATTCCACCAAGGGGTTTCCCCCACTGTCACATCTTATTCCGTCACTTCATGGGTTTTTCACCCAAAAAACCTTTCACAAAACTTAAAAAAACCTTAGTGCACTGTCACTAAAAAAAAAAAATTCCCCTCCTAAAATTGGGTCTTTAATGATTTTCCCTCCAGACCTGAAAAGAAAACCTAAAGGGGTTTGGGACGCCCATTTCAGGGGGCGCTTAAAGGGCCCCCCCTTTTCCCTGGTCCTAGTCATGACCAAGAAACTCGTGGGTGAAACCTGTTTTCCTTTTCCAATTAAAAGCTCTTTCAGCTCGAACCCCATCCTTTGGTCCACCATGCCCGGTAAGCAGTGTGGGGAAACCTTGACATCCGGGTCCCCCCCTTTTTTTTGGGGCCAAAGGAAAACCGGGATATGGGGCCCAGGGCTCCCTTTACCATGTCAGGGGGTTCGTGGGACATCCTCGTCATCAGTTGTGTAATTGACGAGGCTCTCGTAAAAGGACTCGGCCACCTCTCTCGGCATCCTTGTAAAAACTGTTTTGGCAGCTGAAAAACCCCCTTTTGTAAGCTCAGCGAGTCGTACCCCGCTATCCCCAGAGAAAATTTTGTTTTCCTAAGGGTTTCCCCTAAACCCTGCATGAATTCCGGGACTTTTTGGCCCAAATTTTTTTGGCCCCTTTCCCCAGCTTTCTAAAGGTAAACCAAAAGTGGGGCTCCCCTTGTCGCTCGGGAAATTTTTCCCCCAAGAGAAGGTTTACCGGGGCCCCCAAGGTTCCCAGAGTACAGGGCCAAGACGTTAGGGGCCCGGGTTTTAAAAAGGGTTCCTACTGTGTAAAAAGGGGCCAAGTTTGTGCCCGGGTTTCCCCCTTTCCCTTTTTATAAAGTCAGGGTCCCCGTAAGTTTCCCTTCGGGAAACCCTAAAAAATGACAAATTTTTTTAAATTTCATTACTTTTTATGGGCCCATCGGAACAAAAAAAAATAAGGGAAGCATAAGAGCCCGTGGGACCTACCCGAGGTAGTTCCTTTTATGTTCTCCTACGATACGGGAAAAGTACTTTTTTTCTAATGAAAAAGGGAAACAAAAAACCCCTAATATACTAAATCCTGGTGTCCTATTTTTATAAACTAGCGCAAACCGCCCTCCGGGGGGATTTTTTTCGCTAGCTCCTGCGGAGGGCTATGGGGGGGCCCTTCCCCCCCACCCCCGGGTGTTTGGTGGGCCTTCGGCCCCCCAAAAACATGGACTCTCCAGATACCCCCCTTCAAACTTTCCTAAAATCATGGATGTAGAAATTTTTGAAATTCCCCCCCCCCCTTCATCCCCCCAATTACCCACCCCAACCCCCCCCCCTTTCACTCACCCATTAGGGTGGTGTGGGGGACACCTACTATTGTGGAAAAAATTCATAAAAAATCCATTTTTTACCTGAGAGAGGGCCACTGGCCCAAAAAAAAAAACTTCCCCAATTTTGGCCCACCTAGGTACCCTCATGAATCCCTTTTAACCCCGATAATAAGGGTCTTTTAAAGGTTTTTTTAAAAATTTTTTGGCACCTCGTCCTTTTCCCCCCCCACGAGGGGGGACACCGGATCAGTAGGGGGGGGCACCGTATGATTTTTTTAAACTCATATTACTAAAAATTATTGTTTTTTTTTTCCCTGAAATAAAACAATATGCAAACCCCAGACACCCACCATTATTTTTGGGTGATGAAATAAAAAGATAACCCTCATATAAAAAAAGCATTTATTAAAAAAAAATTTCTAGGTTTTTTTATGCTCCCCTTTTCAGAAGGAAATCATAAAGGGCATGCGCGGGGGAAACCCCCTTTCCACCGGGTTTCAGCCGGCCTTTTGGGTTGACCCCTTTGGGGGGTCACCAGGACACCCTTTGGCACTTTTTTGGGATAAACAGAAGCTTCATCTAGGATGGTAGGGAAGGTAAAAACGTGCCCTGGGTGTTGCGGACTTCATCCGGGGAAAGAAATTTTAATTTTCCATCCTCCATGAGGGGGCCAACACCTGAGCAACATACCCAACCTAATGTGCCCACACCCCTTCCCCCCTCCCGTTCAGGGTGAACCAAAAACAAAGTCCCCCACCCGTGATGTTTTTTTGCAGCAAAAGGGGGATGATGCTGCAGTCCAGGGCCCTCGGGCGTCCACCTCATCCGAGTATCGGAGGAGTCGTCCCAAACTTAAGTCGGACATCATCAACCTCCTCCTTTGTCAGTGGGGTTTCCTCCGGGACAGGCACAGGGGCTTTTTCCCCTGTGGAACCCCTTTTTCTTTCCCCAAAGGGTTTTTTTTTCAGCCGCTGCCTTTTTTTGTCTTCCCCGTTCTGCCTCTTCTCTGGCCCTTTAACCTTTAGGTCAAATATTTCCTTCATTCTGGTTTAAAAACAGGCCCCACCCCCCTTTCCCTCCCTTTTTCCCAAAGGGCGAGGATTTAGCCCTTTGGGAACCGGGCCCGACACAAATTGGGGTTAAGTCGTCTGTTTTAGAAGGGGTCCCCGGGGTGGCAGGGGCGTTTTTTCGGGGCCCCGGGGGGGCAGGGTCATCGTGCGGGGCCCGGGGTGGCAGGGTCTGTCCCCTGCTGGGGGTCGGGGGGGCAGGCTTTTTCGTGTGGGGGGCCCCGGGGGGGCCCGGGGGCTTTTTGGCTGGGGCCCGGGGGCAGCTCTGTCGTGTTTGGGGCCCCGGGGGGGCAGGCTCTGGCGTGCTGGTGCTCGGGGGGGCAGGCTCTGTGTGGGTGGGCCCGGGGGGCCCAAAGGGGGGGGGGGGGGGGACATCAAACTGGGCCCGGGAGACACAGCGGGGAAAGGGGGATAGCTTCTGAGGTAGGCCTTCAGCCAGTCGCCCCCTCTCCTCTGAAATTTCCCCCATCAGAAAAGGTTTGGGGTAAAATTCCACACAAAATTTTGGGTTTTTTGCCGGTCGCTCGGGTTTCATTTCGCCCTACAAACCCCAAAACATCTGGGAAGGGTGTTGCGATTGAGTGGCCAATTTCCAGTCGGCCCCGGGAAAACCCCTGAAAAGTTGGAGGGGGTAGTGGCTTTTTGGGCCAGCCTCAGAAGCAAACTTTTGGCAACCTTTTTGGGGCGTTATTGCCGTTAGGGGCATGAGGCGTGGTCGTTCAGTAGGGCACGCAGGGAAAGTCTTTAAAAAAGGGCCAAAAACACTCACATCCCCAAAGGCTGGAGTTTGTCTGTTGTTTTGCGGAGGAAAAGGGAACAATCAGATTTTCCATGCATTATGCAAACTCCAAAAGGCGAATGGTTTAGGGGACATTTAGCAAATTTTCCCCTTACAGGGGAAAAAACTTTTTTCTCCCACAGAAAACAAGACTTCTCATGGAGGAATGCTGAAGTGCCTTTCACGGGAAAATTCCCCCATTCATCCATCCACTAGGATGAATAATCCCTTTGGAAAACCCAAAAATCCCTGTTCCCCATGAAAGCGGGATTCCAAACGGCATCTGGAAATTATAAACACTGGAGGATGGACTGCCCCAAAAGAAATTTTTAATTGGGCCCCCAAACGTCATGCTGCCCCCCGGGGTTCACGAGTTACCCCCTTCCGTGGTACTTGGGTGGGCCCCTCGCACACAACCCAAATTGACTGGCCCCTTTTAAAAAGTTCCCACAATGAAAACCCCACCAAATTGTATATCCGGGCCGGGGGTTTAATGTGTTAAAATTCCCAAAGCTAATGTTAAACCTTAAAGAAGGTTTTTTCATTGACTTTTTTTTGGGAAAGGGAAAAAATCCGGCAATGGACATGCCTTCCCGGGGCCCCCCAATACAAGGTTGGATGACCCGGGTTTTATGAAGGGATAGACCAGTCCCCCCTTTTCGCCAAATTTTTTCTTTTTCCCAGGGAGCAGGGATGCTCTTGCTCCCACAAGCTATGGGATATGGGACAAAAACCCCCTTTCGCACATCGTTCATGGGCAGGCCGTTTGACCCTCTTGGCTGCGTTGGGTGGTATAATCAGGGAAAGTATATTTTTTTGTTGAGGGCCCGAAAACCCTATTTCTTAAAGGGAAACAAAAAATGCCATATAGGTTAACCCCCATCCCGGGAAACTCCCTTTATGTGAAGGGGTCATGGGAACCCAAAAAAAATGAATTAGGAATTAAAAGGCCCCGCTGGCAAAAAAAAGTTGACAAAAAAAATTTAAAAAAATAGAGCCCCTTGAAGGCATCCTTTTTAAAAAAAGAAATTAAATTAGGACTTAAAGGCCCTTGCTGGCAATAAAAACTAAAAAAAAAGGGGAAAAAAATTTTAAAAAACTATAAATCTAAGACCTGAAGCTATCCCTGGGTCTTTTTTTCATGACCTCTCCCCGGGAGAAACCCAAAAAAACGTGGGATGAGGTCATACAAAAAACCTTGGGGAGATATGGAACAAATAGAGCAACTTACGCAAAAAGGGGTTTTTTTGAGTTGAATCTGTCCCGCGGGTTCTTTTAGGCTGCCCGCTAGTGGCCACGCGGGGCTTTAAAAGGGAGCCTCCCGGTCTTTCGGGGCCATTTTGCTTGTCGCTCTTCCTGACATATTTTCGAGGCATGATGACGGGGATGGGGGGTAGGTTAGGGGTTTGAAATTTAAAAAAGTTAATGACATTAGAAAATCATGATAGTTAGGTTGGTTAGTTTAGGGTTTTGCTTAGCTTAGTATTTTTTTTTCAGTGTAGAGGCGATTCTTTCATGGCCACCATATTATTTTGGGGAAATATGAGTTGGCAATTATGTGGGGGATCACCGAAAAGTCCCTGCCCCCAAAAAAATGTAGTGTTTTAAAAGGTTTTTTTTTAACCAAAAAAAAATTAATTCAGAATCATTTTAATAACATAATCACTTTTTTTTTATAATATTAGTTCATGTGCTTATAGCATAATAACCTGATATAGCATCATAATTTTTAAAACCAATCACCTTCAAAATTTTCCCAAAAAAAAAAACATTGTTCCATTTAAAAATTTAAAAAGCACTAGTTCCCCCACCACCCTTTTTAAAATCATTCTAAAATGCATAGCCGTCACTTTTTTTTATGTTTTTTTAAAAAATTAAATTTTAAAAATATTTTTTTTTGATTTTTTCCAAAAACGTAAATGATGCGGGGATCAACCCAAAAGGCATGCCCGAAATATGCAGTGTTAAAAGGTTTTTTTTTTCCCTAAAAAATTAATTTAGAAACATTCTAATAAATAAATCACTTTAATAAAATTAGTTCATGGCTTATAGCATAATAAAAAACTGATATAGCATCATAATTTAAAACCAATTTACCTTCAACTTTCCCAAAAAAAAACAATGTTCCATTTTAATTTTTAAAGCACTAGTTCACCCCCACCCTTTTTAAAATTTATGCGAATACATAGTCAATCACTGTTTTTTATGTTTTTGTAGGGATTTCCCAAAAAATAAAAGCTTTTTCAAAATTTCTCTGTACGTTGATCCCCCCCACTTTTAAACCCTCCCTTGACCCCCCCGCCCCAATTTTTTTTTAAATAATGCCACCCGGCCTGTTCGAAAGCATTCACTACTTTTTTACTCAAAACATGGGCAATACGGTTATACCCCGTATTGCAAATTACCCCAAAGAACACGCCCCTCACAGCCGAATGAAAAAACTATATAATAAAAAGGCGAAAAGTAACAAAGGGAAAATACGAAAAATTTAAAATTTTTTTACCTGTAAACACGGAAAGGGGGAAAGCTGACGCTACCCTGTTTTCCGCATGTAGTTCCGGGGGGGGGTGGGCGCTGCACCTTGGGGGAAAGGGGCGCGAAATTTTTAATTAATTTTCCTTGTAGGGCCCTTTGTACGGTGATCCCCCCGTTCGGTGGGACCCCACCCCCCCCTAACCCACAAACCCCCCCCCCACACCCCCACCCATTACCCAATTTACCCCCCCCCCATTCACTCCCCCCATTACCCCTCAACCCCACACCCATTCCCCTCACCCCTTTCCCATCACCCCCCACCTATTCCCTCACCCCTCCCCCCTCACCCCCAACCCCCCCCCCCCACCCATTTACTCCCCCATCACCCCACAAACCCCTTTCCCCTCACCCCACCCCAAAATTTATTTACCCCCTTACCCCAAACACCCTACATCAAGGCTTCCTC
Source organism: Chionoecetes opilio (assembly GCA_016584305.1). Classification (NCBI taxonomy): domain Eukaryota; kingdom Metazoa; phylum Arthropoda; class Malacostraca; order Decapoda; family Majidae; genus Chionoecetes; species Chionoecetes opilio. The sequence goes on along the minus strand of JACEEZ010019594.1, from coordinate 3,736 downwards.
AAGGGCCCTTTCCCATAAATACGGGCACGGTTTGGTTTTCATCGGGGCATTGTGGGGGTAAGGGGGGGTCGCCGCGGGTGGACCTACGAAGGGGAAAAATACGGCGATGGAAGAATTTCGATTTATTTTGCGCGAATTGATATTCCAGGTGCATATTACGTGCTCTTTTTCTCGCTGACAACACTATAGAGAAGACCTGAGGTAAGGGCTGATGTGCAGAGGCTTCTAAACCAAGAAAACAGAGTCATAACAGAGCCTCGTCAAAAGGTAAGAAACTGGTAGGTACGTAATGTGTCCCTACCACTTGTTACTTCTTAATGAGACTTGCGGTGGCTGTTTTCCTGGTCTAGAAGCCTTCGCACATAAACCCATCACTCAGGTCTTCTCTATGTTGTCAGCGAGCACGGAAATATAGCACCTGGAATATCAATTTCGCCAAAACAACTCGAATTTTTTCATCGTCGTAATCTTCTCTTTGTAGGCTGTACATATTCATGGTTATGATAGTATTAAAATACCTTTTAATTGAGTTCCTTTTGTTGTTTTTCCTCATATAAGTAGGGGTACATCATGGTTTAAGTGTTACTTGACGAGCCAATGAATACTCTTGAGTCTATACCAATATCACCAACCTTTGCTTTGATTTATCTTATTACTCCATCCATAAACAAGTTGCATAACCACGGTGACATTACCCATCCTTGCCTCATGATACCTGCTGGTACTGTCGTCTACCGATTTTTTTGTCCCTACACAAACGGGAAAACTCGCCGACAGTAATGGTTAGGTTGGTATCCGGTCATTTCGCCCACACTATGGAGTCTATAGGAGCTAGGAGGTTAGGTTATATTTGTTTAGTGTGACGGAACCCCCCAACCCCCGCTAGGAGGTTAGGTTGATTTCTTTATGTTAGGGTAGGTTAGATTTGGGTAGTTAGGTTAGATTTGGTTAGGTTAGGTTAGGTTAGATATGGTTAGGTTAGGATAGGTTAAATTGGTTTGGTTAGGTTAGCATATCGGTGGGTCAAGCCCCTGCTAGTGGTAGGTTAATTTTGGTTAGGTTGGGTTTTATTTTGGTTGGGCAATTTTCGTCATTTCGCCCAGAAGACATTTCGTCCACATGTAAGTCAATTCGCCCACATATAAGAGTCAATTCGCCCACACGATCCATGTCACGGAGTCATGTAACTATATCTTCCTCTGGCAGAAATGGAATGAACCACGTGGGCGAATGACGGTAAATTCTAGTGTTTCCCCATACTCTCCCACTTCCCCCAAACAAGTTTGGGGACCTGTGGGAGTGCGGGGTTTTCGGGTGGGGAACAAATTATGCGTCGGAAAAACACGTAATAAAGAGTTGTGTAAGGGGATAAAATTCCTAGATCTAGGGTAATTTCCTATATCTAGAAAAAATCCCAACCACAATAAACCTAACCAAAACCAAACCAAAATTAACCTATCCTAGCAGGGGGCTTGACCCACCGAAAAACCTAACCTAACCAAAAATCTAACTAAGCTAACCAAACCCAAACCCAAAATCTAACCTATTAGATTTGGTTTTGGGTTAGGTTAGTTTAGATTTGGTTAGGTTAGTATAGGTTAGATTTGGTTAGGTTAGGTTATCGGGGGTCAAGCCCCCTGCTAGTGTAGGTTAATTTTGGTTAGGTTTAAGGTTTATTTTGGTTAGCAATTTTCTCTAGATATAAGGAAATTACCCTAGATCTAGGGAATTTTACCCCCTACACAACTCTTTAATTACGTGTTTCCGACGAATAATTTGTTCCCCACCCGAAAAAACCCCCCATTCCCACAGGTCCCCAAACTTTGGTTTGGGGAAGTGGGAGAGTATGGCAAACACTAGAATTTTACCGTCATTTCGCCCAAGGTTACTGGTGGTTCATTCCATTTCTGCCAGAGGAAGAATAGTTACATGACTCCGTGACATGGATCGTGTGGGCGAATTAAATTTAGATGGGCGAATTGACTTATATGTGGGCGAATTGACTTACATGTGGACGAAATGTCTTGTGGGCGAAAATGACGAAATGCCTAACCAAAATAAACCTAACCTAACCAAAATTAACCTACCCTAGCAGGGGGTGACCCACCCATAACCTAACCTAACCAAATCAACCTAAGGTAAAACCCAACCAAATTTTAACCCATCCTAAACCTAACCAAATCTAAACTAACCTAACCTAACCTAACCAACCTAACCAAAACTAACCTAAACTACCCAAATCTAACCTACCCTAACCTAACCTAAGAAATCTAACCTAACCTCCTAGCGGGGGGTTGGGGTTCTCGACACACTAAACAAATAAACCTAGCCTCCTAGCTCCTATAGACTCCATAGTGTGGGCGAAATGACTCCATAGTGTGAGCGAAATGACCTGTGGGGCGAAATGACTATGGTATGGCGAAATGACCGGATACCAACCTAACCATTACTGTCGGCGAGCTTTCCCGATTTGTGTAGGGACAAAAAAAACGGTAGACGACAGTACCATGCAGGTATCATGAGGCAAGGATGGGTAAAGTCACCGTGTTATGCAACTTGTTTATGGATGAGTAATAAGATAAATCAAAGCAAAGGTTTGGTGATGTTGGTATAGACTCAAGAGTATCATTGCTCGTCAAGTAACACTAAACCATGATGTAGCACTACTACATCAAAGACAACAAAAGGAACTTTAATTAATAAGGTATTTTAATACTATCATAACCATGAATATGTACAGCCTACAAAGGAAGATTTCGACGATGGAAAAAAATTTGAGTTTTTTTGGGCGAAAATTTATATTCAGGTGCTATATTTCCGTGCTCTGTTCTCGCTGACCTGAAGACCTGAGGTGATGGTTTTATGTGCAAAGGCTTCTAAACCAGGAAAACAGTCACAGCAGAGTCTCATTAAGAAGTAAGCAAGTGGTAGGGACACATTACGTACCTACCAGTTGCTTACCTTTTGACGAGGCTCTGTTATGACTCTGTTTTCTTGGTTAGAAGCCTCTGCACATCAGCCATTACCTCAGGTCTTCTCTATAGTGTTGTCAGCGAGAAAAGAGCACAGTAATATAGCACTGGAATATCCCAAATTTTGCGCAAAAAAACTCGAAATTCTTCCATCGCCGTAGGTTTCCCTTCGTAGGTCCACCCGCGGCGACCCCGCCTTTCCCCACAATGCACCGATGTAAACAAACCGTGACGTAGTTTTGTCTGGGGCCCATTCTCGCAACCCACTTTTTTTTCACAATTCTCGCTAATAGGCTGCTAAAAAAAAAAAAAAAAAAAGTGATCGGATTATCTCATAAATGGGTTATGACCTTCCCCTGGTCAACCTGATTCCAAAAATGTGCCATTGAGGTGTTTGCGCCCCGGGGGGCGGAACCTATACCACCCACACACACACACACACACAGACAGACACACTTTCGCTTATATTATTATAGAAGTAGCTAATCTGTAGCACTAGGACTTGACAAACTGTAGGTTGGAGTTCCGGCGGAAATAACTCTATGGAAATTAGCTCCAGAGAGATGCAATTCAGGAATATTTTTAAACATTTTGATAGACAGAAGTTCTGCAAACATGACAGTGTGACATTCCTGTCATGCGCGTTACCAGATGCCTCTGTAACATGAGCAAAGGCAGAAGGTGGCACAATGACGCAATTCGTCAGAGATTTGCAAAAAAAAAGAACAGAAAAAAAATTTATTATTTGAAAAAAAAGACGCAAA
>JACEEZ010019592.1:30119-45119 GCA_016584305.1 Chionoecetes opilio | reverse complement strand
CCCCCTTGCTCAAGGGATACAGTATTTGCTTGTGCTCTCAGCAAAACACTTTGGGGCTTGAGTGGGACTTAATTTATATTCTGCACACGCAGTTTTGCCAACTGTATGCGTATTTTGCACCAATTCCAGTGAACGGAAACTCGATAAATGTCAGTGGTCACTGGCAGCTTTAACTCAAAGGTTGGTCTACTGTGTTTTGGCTCGGCTACTCGTATTTTCATAAATCAATTTTCGCGATGAATATTGAGGCACCGCATCTGAATACCAAAAAATATAGTTTCTCTGTTGTTCTACTAATTGTATGGATGACATGCATTACGATGGAACGTTCTAGGATAGCAATTTAATGCAAATTACTCGCCTCGAGTATCAAATCTTAATATATTTTTTACATGTATATTGTAGCATGTTTTATTGGGGGCGATGTTCACACTGTTTTCTAAGACTGTACTGCTGCGTCTGGCAAACGCTTGTCAAAATACAATAAGCAATACCTTGGAAAAAAGAAGAATATAGATTGCCGAAATCGTTCTGTTGCTGCGACCAAGTAGGTTATAAGTGTAGTACTTATTAGCTAAAAGGTGGAAATAAATAGTAGAAAGCTAATTTTTTCAGGAGAGCTCCAAAATATTGTATATATCGCCCTTATGCAAAGTTCTGCAAATTCAACCACGTGGCATTTTCATAACTCAAAATGGCCGCCATCACAATTAACGATAAAATTAAAATACTATGATCATCCATCCGAGTTCGTAGTAAAAATTTTTTTGTGTGTACTCTATTTTTAGAGTGTGCTAATAAAATGGAGCCATAAAAAATATTTTGAGTTGACATATTTAGCAAAAATTTAAATAAGGTAAAGAAAAATGTTTTTTTTTTTTTTTTTTTTAATAATCCCCAAAACATTTTTTGTACGTACATTTATAAAGCCAAAAAATATGTTATATTGTACAAAAAAAATTAGAAACACAAATAACCCACCATATGTGAAGGAATGCTAATCGGGGTTTTCCCCTTTCCCCTTGCCATAAAAAACATGCGAAATTTTACAATTTACCCACTGCAACCAGTGCACTTTAGGTTTACATTCCCCCGTCCCTTGTAACAACGACATACTTTCCACACCCTCCCTTGCACCCGAAGATACCTTTTTTCAGTACCTTCTGGAGCAACAGGCCTACGGTATAGATTGGAAAAAGTATCCCCTCTCTGTACCCCCACCCCCATCTTTGGGGTGCCTTTTTCCCGCCATTGCTGAACAGCATGGATTTCATAGCTAGGAATTGGCAGCTGCTGAATTTGGGAGGGTTTGATTCCAACTAAAACCCGAGAGGAAAAGGAGCTTACGGTAGACGGAAGTAAAAATAGCGAGCTTTTTCAGTAAATTTTGCCCGGGCAGCCCATACAGTTTAGTAAAAAAAACTTCCATGCGTGCATCTACCTGATGCGTCAGAGAGAGAAAACCCCCAAACAGCCCCAATTGTCATCACTATCAAAACAGCTGAAGGGCCCTTTTTTTCCCCTTGTTTGTATAGGAAGACACAGATCACATCCAGTGTTGCATGTACAAAACGGGGTTTTGTTTGATGCTGAAAAGCTTCCGGATTTCACATACAGTAACAGAAAAGGGGTTCCGCCCACGAGATATAAAGATTCATGTTGGGGTGGTTTGGCGCCCTCATCGCCAGCAAGTCAGTACATTTTCCACGACAACAAAGGGGAAATTTGATTTGAACACCACTAGCAGTTGTATAATCATGGCACTTGATGCAATCAGCCAGTCAGATTGCAACACTTTTTTTGACAATTTACCCACAGCTCTATTTCCCCTTTTAATTTTTGGTTTAATCGGCCTTTTCCTCCCCATTACCCAAGATTCATGAATCATGATTATCAGATTATCCCCCCCACAGACTTTGCATAAACCGCTCCATGGTGGACAGCGACACAAGACATACCCAAGCTTTTGGGACAATTTCAATAGGGGTGGGGGACCCTTTGGAGTTCAAGGGGCCCGACAATGATCGACCAACCCAAGTGTGGGGTTTTCTTGACATTTGTTGGGACTTTGCCAAATTGACCTTTGTGAAAACCAGTCTTCTTAGTAGAACGGGGAATGAAGATGGATGTCTGTCCCCTAGAGGGTAACACATGAAAAAAACCCCCCATAACATGCAGGTCCCAAGACCGTGGGGTTTCAACTTTGAGTCAGTTTACAAATAAAAATTAACAAAATCACCTTCGAGATATACAATTTTTCATCTGTAAGGTGATCATATAGCGTTGAACCTCCCTATAATCATCAGAAAATGACATACACCAAATATTATATTTCTCGAGACTATACCGCATTATTAAACAGATATTGCTGCAATTTTGGAGACAAAAAATGATGGGGGGCGAAAAGCAAAATTTACCCGTGTGCAAGTGCTATAGGGCGGCTTCACAGCGACACTCTTGTCGTTTTTGATTTGTTTTATCCCCTCAGTGTCTTTCAAAGAGCGGGCACCATTTTATCACTTCTTGAAAATTGTGTCTTTGTCGGTTTTCAGAGTTAACATAGCTAAGAATTACATCATCTTGTAGCTGCAGCGCCATATCATGTGAATTTTTGTCATTTTTATGGACTCAAATACTTCTAAGGATGGGGTTACTTCCTTTTAAGAAAGTATATATAGTGTTTTCAAATTCACAAGTCGAACAATGCCTGCCCGAAACTTTCCTCCAATTTTGCCCTAGTTTTTGGGGGTTGTAGCCCTTTTTCCCCATCAAATAGCGCCCATAAAGTTAAGTTCTGCAATAATTTTGACATTACATTGTGCGTAAAAATTTGGCACAACTTCTGGAAGCCGCGTGTTTTGTGGCTTTGACAGGTCGGCCCTTTGATATCCACCGGGTATTGCGCTTGGAAATGTTTCCCAGATAGAAGAAAAACCTGACAGTCAGGGTGGTACTTGACTTCAGCAGCAAAAAAAATTAATTTTGGATAGCGAAGCTAACAGCATCTCCCCACTCATCGACGATCCCCAGCTTTCTCAATTCGCTTTGAAGGGGGTTTTGCATAGCATCATTCCCCGTACCGACGGTTGGGGGTATCTTTGTTTCACATGTGTCTATTTCAGCTTTGCACAATAGAGACAACTTCTTTTTTATTTAAAATCGAGTTCTTAACAATTTTGAAGATGATGTGCCCCAACAAGCCCCGGTCTTTTTCCCTTTTCCTTTTTTAAGAAGTAAACGCATGGTCGAATGTATTCGCGCGAATTTACCCTGGGGCTGGGACTGGCAAAGGACCCTTCCTCCAAATAAAAAGACTGCAAACCATCTTCTCTTTCAATGCGGCTGTGGGGGCCCTCAAGGCCCTTCTATGGACCCTTTCACGATTGATGTGATTGCTTACCGCATGTGGGAAAACTGCAAAACCGGCCCTCATGAAGCACCTGAAAAACGAAAAAAAATTTTTATTATAATTATTATTTTTATTTTTAAAACTATTTATTTAATTATGCTAATTTTCACCACTATTTTTATAAATAAGTAATTACACTTTATGTAATTTTTTTAACTCAAAAGAACATGGCAGGGTTCCCCCGTAATAATTTCCATTATGCCCATTTTGGGATTTAACCATTTTCGCAAATTTTTTAGGGCCCTCTTCAAATTTTGAAATGCACCATGTTGAATTTCAGAAATTTGTTTGTGGACATGTTTTTGGTTTTCGGAGCCCCCCGAAAAAATCAGCTTTTACTTTTTTTTTTTAGGTTTCGTTAAATTTTTATAAGTCCGGTACTATTGGGAGGCGGCCCGCCGCGGCGGGGAGGGTGGCGGGGAGATTTTGGCGGGGGGAAAGAACAAAAAAATTTCGACTTTACGCGTCACTCATTGCATTCCGGCTTTTAAACTAATTTATAACAATAAAAACAGGAAAATTTTGAGGTAGGATAGATAATCTAAACATCGTTATTGACTATATAATACACAGGGTAACATTCCATCGCCTCCTCAACATAACCGCTTGGGTTTTTGGGTTTTATACAATTTTTACAGAATCAGGCTTTTTTACAATTACATTTTGGGAAAAAACGTCTTAATATTATATTTTTTGTTTAAATGCCGGAATATGCCATATTTTGTTTTCCAGTAGACCAACCCATTACAACTTGGTGATTAAAAAACTGCCAGCGACCACGGCATTTTGAGTTTCAGTTCTTCTAATTTAAGCAGAGTCAATTTTGGGGATTTTTAAGACAGACTCAAAGAAAACACACGCACGGACATCACAACAACCTTTCAGTTTGGTTGCCGAAATTGTTTTTTTTTTGCCCAAACAACACACACACAACACACACACACACACAAACACACACACACACACACCCCGAAGACAAATCAGATCCCCCTTTCATGATTAAAATCAGAGAGAAATGATGAGAAACTCCACAGAACGTGAGCGAAGAAGCTTTGGGGATCAATATAGCGCCAAGAACCTAAATACGGGATGCCTATGTCGCTATTCCCGTATACAGGACTTAGGGGAAGAAGCCCCCATCTCGCTCATTCCCAAGGGCAAGAGAATCGCAAGTTCCCCACTCCCCTATATGGTAAGGTGGTCCATGGGAATTTTTTAAAATGGAAACATGAAGTTTGTTGTTTGTTTGAAGAATTGTCAGTTACTGACGCAAATGAGATGGTCTCCACTGTATCCACACAGCTCTCTCTCAGACTACCCTAGAGAGTGTCTGCTAGGCTTTTAGTGTTGGGCCCCAAGCCACACCCCGGGAAATGGGGTTTCAAACCCCCGGGAACAAAAGGTACCCCTTCACTCCGGGTGGGGCAGGGTTTGGGTTTTTAAAGGAAAAAACCCAATGTTTTCCCTTCCGCCCGGGGATGAGCCCGGGATTCCGGTTGTGAACCGAGGGCTACCCTACCCCCAAAGGAGTACTCCGTAAGTAGGATGTAAGGAAAACATTTTCAAACATGTGAATAGTTCCCACAAGAAGAGCTCAGCAGCGGCGTATTTGTTATTGCCTTTTTTTATTAAATTCACGTATGAGAGACCTACACAACCCCCAAACGGGGGAGGGCCCCTGTTTTTGGGGTGGGATTTTTCATATTTTATGAATGGGTGATTACAGGATACATCAACATTGGTCATTGGAACAAGTGCATCAAATTTTTTATTAAGAAAAGTGATCGAAACTCTGAGAAGGTCTATGATAGGGGAAGTAAACCCACAAATTTATATTCTTACCTCATATTTGTATTAGGTAAGGAAAAAATTTCAAAGTCCTCAGTAGAAACAGTCATTTTTTTTGATATAGTAATGTTTCCGCCACATGTGTTTCTTTAGGAGATATTGGGTGAACATAACAAACAAATTGCGTTTTCAAAATTTCCCTGTTTTTTTTGCCAACAAAAAAAAACTTTTAACCCCTACCCTACATTTTTCATTAAACTATTTACCGCCACCTGTTTGTTCCAGGAAGTGGATATGTAGGGTTCCTTCCCTGGTGAGCGATAGTCGATGCGGCCGTGGACTACGGTAGCGGGGACATGGAAAACCCAAAAGATCAGTACCCCGACCAACCATCGAGGTGACGTTTCAGGATTGGTAAAATTAACACCTAGTAAGTAGCTTCAGCAAGGACATAAGAAAATTTAAGGAGTGTGGAACAAAAAACTAGACAATACATAGATAGATATATAGATAGATAGATAGACTTATATTGATATGTAGATACAGATAAATAGATAAATATTTATCTATCTATCTATCTAGCGAGCGAGCGAGCGAGCGAGCAAGCGAGAGAGAGAGAGAGAGAGAGAGAGAGAGAGAGAGAGAGAGAGAGAGAGAGAGAGAGAGAGAGAGAGAGAGAGAGAGAGAGAGAGAGAGAGGAGAGAGAGAGAGAGAGAGGAGAGAGAGGAGAGAGAGGGATGAGAGAGAGAGAGAGAGAGAAGAGAGAGAGAGAGAGAGAGAGAGAGAGAGAGAGAGAGAGAGAGAGAGAGAGAGAGAGAGAGAGAGAGAGAGAGATTAAATTATTCATTCATTTCCATAGGTGTGGATAGTGCTCCTGTCAACAACATTTTTGGTGTATATGGCCATAGGATTGATTCACCAGTCGCAAGACACACTTTTGTAAGTACACAGACCATGAAGGCGGCGCCCATTTCACTTTGCAAGTATTTACAATGGTTTCTGTTTTTCATAAATTCTAAGCTTTCCTTGTACTACATAGTGTATACACTACGTAGTACAAGGAAGGCTTTGCTAGCTAGCTGCACAGGCTAACATAAATACATACATATGCATAAATTGAAAATCATGCAATGAATGTACGTCTAACATAACAAATCGTTATTACCTCGACAGAGTTAATATAAATGTTCAATATATGAAGCAGCACTTCATTTGTTTATCGAAAACATACAATTGTCTTTGATATCCTATGCTTTGCGACGTGATGGTAGTATTGCATCCACACATGTATTCCTATTACATATTATCAGAGATGAAAATGACTAGATCAAGCATTTCCATCTTTCATATTCGATTTATGAATATAAAAGCAAATGGTTTTCGCACTTTTTTGTTTGTAATGTTAATTCAAATGAATTAATTTCGTACATTTCATGTTTCTTATGTATTGATCGTGTGCCTATTTTGTGCAATCATTTCAGTTAGGCTAAATATGATACTTAAACACCTCACATCTCCAGGCAAAGACCGACCCTAAGGGATTTTTTCAGGTCTATAAGATAAAGACTAGGGAATCGGTGGGACCGGTAAAAATAGAACAAGGAGAAAGTTTAGGTTCTGCTGAGGATATGTGTAAAATTATTATAAATTATTTTTTCTTAAGTGTCTTCTTTGTTTAAGTGTTGACGTGTTTTCTTTTCTTAAATTATTGGAATATGTTATTACTAAAAACATTAGGGAGCATTTAGAAAAGCATAGTTTGGTAAATGATTCACGACATGGGTTCACCAAGGGTAGATCATGTCTCACCAATTTATTCAGTTTTTATAGGAAAGTTTATGAGACAGCAGATATTGATGAGGATTGTAATATAGTATACCTGGACTGTAGTAAGGAATTCGACAAGGTACCACAAGAGAGTCTCTTAAAGTAATCGTCCAGACTCATTTTTTCTTTGCATAATTATGTTTAATATTCATTCAAAATACCTAATCCACAAAAATAATTATTTGCCATGCCTTATCTCCCTAAAAACATTACTTTTGCAAAAAGCGCGGGAAAACAACAGCCTGGTTCCAGCCGTGGCGCGAAACTTGCTGATGACGTCACTGAGAGGTGACAATCTGCCTCACACAGCCTGCCTCTCCCCCGGCGCACCACCTTTTCCACACATTTATCGTGGCCGTATAGGTCGGGAACGGGTGATAAGCTCTCTGGAAAGGCGCAGCTTTCTTGCTGCACCCATAAAGGATGCAAGTATATGCCATATCGCTAAACAAATATATCAGAAACACCCAAAATTCTTCATGTACTATATTTATTTATAATTTTACGTGTATTTGTAATACCGCGGGGTTAGGAGGCGACCTCAGTTGACGTCACCGAGCCCGTGGTGCGTCGTCTGCTTGTCGTGAGGAGCGTTTTGGAAGCTCCGGGAATTTACAGATTTTGATTGCGGATTATTAAAAAACGCGTGACTGGATGCAAAAAGTGACAACATATTGTTGATATACTCGATAATGGCTATATTTTGACAGCATTAAATCATGAATGATGAAGTGGTCTGGACGATTACTTTAAATAAGCTTAAGGCACATGGAATAGATGGGATGGTTCTTCGTTGGATTAGATCTTGGCTAAGTGATAGGCAACAAAGGATTACAATTATTAATTTTAAACTGAATCGGGGGAGGTAACAAGTGGGGTTCCACAACGGTCTGTTTTGTGTCCATTACTATTTTTGGTTTACATCAACGACTTAGATAGTGGGATTTGCAGGTATATCAGCAGGTTTGCTGATGATACTAAGGTAGGTAGGATTATTATATCACAGTCTGATATAAACATATTGCAGGGAGACTTACATAAATTAAATGAGTTGGTAGTCAGGTGGCAGATGAAATTCAATACTGATAAGTGTAGTGTAATTAATGTTGGTAAAATTCTGGTAATAGGTACACTGTACGCAATGTATCACTGACAAGATCAGAATGTGAGAAAGGTCTGGGAGTGCGGGTAAGCTCATACCTCCGTCCTAGGAGAATATGTATTGAGGCTAGAAATCGAGCTAATAGGGTGTTAAGATTCATTACTAGGGAGGGTGAAGTTTGGTGATTGCTAGTTCAGCTCGCGTGGGCAAGGTCGTGGGTGAATGACGCACCAAAAAAAGAGATATGAGATAGATACTTATATATATAAGCAAACACACACACACACACACACACACACACACACACACACACACACACACACACACACACACACACACACACACGCACACACACACCTCCGAAGGGTACTCCGTAGTGTAGTGGTAGCACACTCGACTCACAACCAAGAAGTCCCGGGTTCGATCCCCGGGCGGAGCGGAGATAGATGGGCTGTTTCCTTAAAACCCGAGCCCCTGTCCACCCAGCTGTGAATGGGTACCGGGTGTTAGTCGGGGGTTTGTGACCCGCCTCCCGGGGTGGTGGCTTCGGCCAACACTAGGCACTAAGGATGAATGATAACATGTACACAGCGCGCCAAAGCATTGTTCGTGACATCATAACACAGCGCTTCCATACGGGAATTCAGAAAATGTACTCTATGGCAGCCTACTGACTTCCGAGAGACTTCATATCTTACATATGGCAGCTTGTTTAAGGCACGGGCAGTCCATCAAGACCGTTGAGGAATGTTCAGATGCCACTTGTCAATTATAAACGAAGCATTTAAAAAAGTATCGCCTTCCTTCCGCGAGTAATTTGAACAGACGCGCATTGGTATAAATATCATTATTTGCATAATGAGTGGCAAGAAAGACCTAACAAAGGAGCAAATTAAAGTTATTGTATCTCTACACAAGGCAGAGAGGCCAGTGGAAGAAATATCAAGGATTGTGGATATTACGAGGAGATGTGTGCATAAATGGGTGGAGAGTTTCGGGGTGGCACGGCGGGGTAGCGGCAGCCGCGACACCAGAACATTATAAGTGGCCAGGGCGAGGATGTAAAACCTCAGCAAGCACCCTAAATGTCATGAAACGTCAAGTGGATGCCCATCCTCAATTAAGAGCAAGAAAAATATTGCGATATGACTTTTACATCCTCGCCCTGGCCACTTATAATGTTCTGGTGTCGCGGCTGTCGCCACCCCGCCGTGCCACCCCGAAACTCTCCACCCATTTATGCACACATCTCCTCGTAACATCCACAATCCTTGATATTTCTTCCACTGGCCTCTCTGCCTTGTGTTGAGATACAATAACTTTAATTTGCTCCTTTGTTAGGTCTTTCTTGCCACTCATTATGCAAATAATGATAATTATACCAATGCGCGTCTGTTCAAATTACTCGCGGGTAGGAAGGCGATACTTTTTTAAATGCTTCGTCTATGATTGACAAGTGGCATCTGAACATTCTTCAACGGTCTTCATGGACTGCCCGTGCCTTAAACAAGCTGCCATATGTAAGATATCTCTCTCGGAAGTCAGTAGGCTGCCATAGAGTACATTTTTTGAATTCCCGTATGGAAGCGCTGTGTTATGATGTCGCGAACAATGCTTTGGCGCGCTGTGTAGCTATGGAGATGGGGCCATACGAGCGTAGCTCAGACCCTGTAAAATACAACTAAATGAATACAACTAGATGAAAACACACACAACCGATAATAACCGACTTTTATCCCGACAGGGCCGACACAGACGCAGTGGTTGTTGAGGGGTATCAAAGGGATGTGTGGTGGACCTCATGCTTGTGGACTGTGAGCGTGTCATTCGCTCAGTGTGAGTCATTCCAAAAAAGTTTGGCTGTTCTGCACTGATATCATTGGATTATATTCTATTGACAAAACTGCTTGGAGCTAAAAGCTCATTTGTGCACCTGTTTGTTATTTTACCAAACAAATATCCATACTGCCAAAAAAGGTGAGAGAGAGATTCAATACCTACAGTGAAAATGATGGAGAGTTCTCGTCCGTACATTAGTGGAACATAACACGATAGAACATGTTCTTGCGGGCGACTACATGTATCTAAAATGGACGGGACGGGAGAGAGAGGAGAGAGAGAGAGGAGAGAGAGAGAGAGAGAGGAGAGAGAGAGAGAGAGAGAGAGAGAGAGAGAGAGAGAAGGAGAGAGGAGAGAGAGAGAGAGAGAGAGAGAGAGAGAGAGAGAGAGAGAGAGAGGAGAGAGAGAGAGAGAGAGAGAGAGAGAGGAGAGAGAGAGAGAGAGAGAGAGAGAGAGAGAGAGAGGAGAGAGAGAGAGAGAGAGAGAGGAGAGAGAGGAGAGAGAGAGAGAGAGAGAGAGAGAGAGAGAGAGAGAGAGAGAGAGAGAGGAGAGAGAGAGAGAGAGAGAGAGAGAGAGAGAGAGAGAGAGAGAGAGAGAGAGAGAGAGAGAGGAGAGAGAAGAGAGAGAGAGAGAGAGAGAGAGAGAGAGAGAGAGAGAGAGGAGAGAGAGGAGAGAGAGAGAGAGAGAGAGGAGAAGGAGAAGAGAGAGAGAGAGAGAGAGAGAGAGACGAGAGAGAGAGAGAGAGAGAGAGAAAAAAAAAGTTTGGGAAGAGAACATGTAACCTAGAAGAAACTCTAAGATCAAGAGGGAAAAGAAAGAGAGAGAGTAGGTTAAATGTAAGAACTAGAAGGTAAAGTCATGGCAAGTAGGGGAGTGTGCCAGGCGTGTGGGGAACAAAGAACAGGTTGTTATTGCCTCATAACTACATGAGGATGAACAAAGTGTGACACAGGTAAGACACACGACTATTGTGTTACAAACTTTATATTGAGGAAGAGAAGGGGAAAGAAAGAGTGAGAAAAAAAGTATTATGTATTTAACAGCTAATGAAATGGACACACAAGGACGTTAAGGGGAAGGTAAATGCAGGTAGATAATTAAGTAAACAAGCAGGTGAATGGGCTAGAAGAGGATGGACAGGTACATTCAGAACACAGGTATACGTGCCAAGCTAAACAACAAAATTTAGAACACAGGTAAACGTAGTCAGGTAACAAAAAATAGAAGACAAGTATACGTGCTCAGGTAAAAAATACTTATAATCAGAACACAGGTAGACGTGCTCAGATAATCAGAACACAGGTAGACGTGCTCAGATCAAACCAAAATCTGAATACATGTATAAGTTCTCAGCTTTAAAAAAAAATCACGTGTGCTTCGCCACATCGCCACTATCAATCCTATCCCCTCCAACCAATCACACGATCGCTCCTTCATTGTGGTCCGATAGAGCACAAGTTAATTCCTGCATGTTCTTGTTCCCTATTTATATTCCAGATAGCTGTTGACAGTTATTCACTCTCCCTTTCTCACGAAACTTTTGTGTCACCCCTTGGTCGATGAAGCATCCTTTCTTATAATGTCTCCTTCATGCCCACAGCCAGCCCTTGGTGGCCGTCTGGCGGTGGCCTCCGTGTGCTTACGGGTACTTGGCTCCTGATGGCACTCATCTTGACCACTGTCTACCGTTCCAACATGAAGGCTATGATCATCATCCCTAAGATGAGTTTACCCTTTGACAGCATGGCTGAGCTACTAGAGACGGATATACCTTGCTACGTGCCCCTCGGCAGCATCATTCATCTCCTGATGGAGGTAAACAAGTCAAAGAATAATAGTTTGGCCACCTCTGCTCTGAAACAATGGTTACATTTTCCATCATTGCTTCTTGTACTCAGTCAATACATACATTGGAGCTGTGTTTATAATAATCTGAATCTATAAAGAAGAAAATAGAAACGGTTTATATCGATATATTGCATGCAATACTAGTAAATGATTTTACTGGAACGATGTTGACATTGTCTGCATGCAGGTGCTTATGTTTAAAAAGTTTGGTTAAGATTCGTTTTAGTGACCCTGCTATATCTAGATCAATACCTTTTGAATGAATAATCTTTTGTCATATACGTCTGTTCCTGTTCCTGTGTTCCTGTGTCACCTAACGTGACCTGTTCATGAGTAAACGCCGAATACTGTTCCAGAAAGCGGGAATATGCCTCCCAGGCCCGTCCAGGCCCCGGTTTCACGGACAGCAGCACCCCTCGTGGCGAATCATTGAAACAAAAACAAAAGGACCATTAAAATTAATTTGCATCCTGTCACATGAATGGTCTCGGCCAATAATATTTAAACATTATAGATCTTCCTCACCCATACTCTTCTCGGTCTCAGTTTCAATAATGACGTGGCTGTGGAGTAAGATTTTTCCCCCTCATCAGACACACATTTGAGGCTGATATCTGGGGTTTGGAAGAGTTTCAGCAGGCACACGATGTGCTGTAAAAAGTCATTTGCCCTACTTGTACCACGGAATGTAAAGTCATGCCATCTGACGCCACATTATTTTGCAAACCAATGTTCGTGACCCACATAGTCACCACCACTTTCTCATATATAAAAAAACCCAGATTAATCATAATAAGGTGTGGTAAGGTTTAGTTAGTTTTATTCATAGTCTTATATTTTGCTGTTAGATTTTGATGTAGTACTTTGGAACAATCTGAATATTTTTCTAATGGGAGGTAAATCACTATATAGTTTTCACCGGTGGGATGAAGGGGATACAAAAATAATTAGTGATTGCCAAGAAAAACAATGGTCTAATTCGTTCAAACCAAATTGAAATATATCAGAAAAATAGAGTATTATCTGAAAAAAAGAGTCATTAAAATATATTTTTACCAAATGGGGGGAAGAGGAACGTAAGCAGAGACCCTAGTATAGTCTGGTATAGTGTACTGTAATAAATCGTCTAGTATAGTTATAGGATATACTTTTAGCACAAATATTTATAAATTATCGGCTAAAACAACAAACCAGTGCATCATCATCACAAAATATTTACAATATTTTAGGATTCCTCTGTTCCGCGGTCAATTCAGGATTTATGTTACACTCAACCACTTCTCCCCCATTCACCAGAGTCAGGTCACCATCAGTTGAATCATCCAGCTCAAACAGGCCTTTGCCAACAGACTGAACAATTACTGTCAGAGTCCCCACTCTGAGATTGATACCGCGGGTGGAAGTTTTCAATCATATTAATGTGATATAACATGAGTTTCCTAATCCACCAAATTCCAACATTCTACGACCGCAAACTGTCCCTTACATTGCAAGGCAAATTAATTGTAATAATTATTGGGCAATATTAGTAATTCTTCATTACCTACCTCCAGTTTGCATGGTTTTGCTCACGTGTCAAAATATTTTTTGATACTTTTATGAGCTTATTCTGAAATTAGCTATTTCAGCTCAGTCTCCCATCTTTGTTTATGATTTTCCTCTCATGTCAAAATATTTTTGTTATACTTATGTGAGATTATTCTGAAAATAGCTACTTCAGTTCAATCTTCCAATCTTTGCCGTAACTCTAGGACCTGCTGATATGATGATCGCAACTTCTGTCCAAGCTGTTTGTTTTTCAGCAGATCGTGAATGATGATGGTAAGATGGCATTTATCATGCCTGCCATAAAGTCATTCAAATGAACAACATTTCAAGGTGTCATTAGGAATTTCGGATCTCATGACTCATCTAACTTGGGCTACGGTCCCCCACAACTTCCCGGTAGTTCACTAACTTAACCTGGACATTGGTTACGTAACCTAACCTAACTGGGTTCTCAAACCACCCTCACCAATATGAAGATCGGCCACCCCAAAAATAGTTGGCGTGGCGGACCTTCATGACATCCGGAATTTCTCTTTGAGCGAGCAGCACTACAGGGATATAACGGTCCTAGTCATCCCAGCCGGGTTAAGGTAGACAGGCAAGTAGTCCTGTACGGCTGATTCTAATTCTGAGAAGTTAGTGAAAGTAAGCTCAGAAATGGTATTAGTGACAAATTTAATGCTCAAAAAATGGGTGGTGTGTGTGTGTGTGTGTGTGTGTGTGTGTGTGTGTGTGTGTGTGTGTGTGTGTGTGTGTGTGTTGTGTGTGTGTGTGTGTGTGTGTGTGTGTGTGTGTGTGTGTGTGTGTGTGTGTGTGTGTGTGTGTGTGTGTGTGTGTGTGTGTGTGTGTGTGTGTGTGTGTGTGTGTGTGTGTGTGTGTGTGTGTGTGTGTGTGTGTGTGTGTGTGTGTGTGTGTGTGTGTGTTTAAGTTCAAGTTCAAGTTCAAACATTTTATTGCCATAAGAACACACACAAGTATTAAATCCATCATTAACCTTTCGTGGAAAAGTCTGCTGAGAAAACTCTCGTTAGCAGACCCAGTTATTAAGCAAGGTAATATGTGCACATTCCAGAGAGAAGACTATTATATCATCTCTATGTAGTATTCATACAAAGCATCTGTAAATATCCATAAATTCATACTATCGTATACTATCTATATAATCACACACACGTACTCATACATACATTATATACATACATATGTACAAACATATGAACATATACCGTGATATACGAGTATACAGTAAAAATATTCATACATATGAAATAAATGAAACCACACACACCACACACACACTCTTGTTCTCTTGTTTGTTTTGTTTAGAGGATAATGCCTCAGAGCCATAGTGATCTACCGCTGCTGCATATTAGTGTTGGCCGAAGCCACCACCCCGGGGGGGGAGGTTACAAACCCCCGGCTGGCACCCGGTACCCATTCACTGCTGGGTGGACAGGGGCTAGGGATTTAAGAAAGACCACCCATCTATCTTTCGCTCCGCCCGGGGATCGAACCCGGGACTTCTCGGTTGTAAGCCGAGCGTGCTAACCACTACACTACAGAGTTCCCGTAATTTAATCTCATTCACCACCTAACAAGTACAAAGACAAAACAATATATAGGTTTGTGAAAAAAGGTT
>JACEEZ010019592.1:10000-29003 GCA_016584305.1 Chionoecetes opilio | reverse complement strand
CACTGATAGCTACTGAGCCCCATACACCTTGCTACAGTAATAGTGTCCTGGAAGGAACACGTAGTTTGCATGAATTATTGCATATATGGATATGAAATGCTCTAAATTCACACCACATCAACCCTTCTGATATATTTAAGCATATATATTGCATAATAATCATATAGGGGAATATATAGGTTTCTAATAAATACTCAGCGAGTATTTATTAGTGACGAGTGACGAGTGACGTCACGTATGGCGGAGGGTTTAACTGTTCACCTCGGTTCACTTCACTTACTGGCGGTCACGGGCACAGAAGGTTGTGGTGATGGTGACTTGTAGCTACGTACTGCAATTTTATTAGGAGTGTAATAACGAGAAACCAAAGGACTTTGTGTGTGCGCCACAAACTCATTTTGTAAACGAAGGTTATTGTACTTGATAAACCTGCCACATTGGACTTTAATAGAAAATCAGTAGAAAACAGTTGTTGTCGATAACTACCACTTAATACGTAGTTATGCAAATCACCCCATCCCGTAGCCTTTATAACATCGGTACCCGCCATTTGCCAGCCGTCACGGTGTATCTCAACTTTAAAGGTAAGTTGAAAGGACTATTTACTCATATATACAGTGTTTAATGATGTGATTATGATGCTAGGGTACATTGAGGCTTTAAATGTAGGGTGATAATTTTTCTGGGGATTTTCCTTAGATGGCTAGCGATTTTTCCCCAGATTGCAAGACTTTTTTTTTTTTTTTTATTATTATTTTTTTTTTATTCCCTTTACTTTCTCAAGTCGTATCACAACTAAGGTTAGGTTAGCAACTTGTAGGGGGTTATAGTAAGGTTATGTTAGTTACTTTTAGGGGGTTATAGTGAGGTTAAGTTTGTTACTTTTAAGGGGTTATAGTTAGGTTAGGTTAGTTACTTTTAATAGTACAGGAGCATTAGTAAAAATTTAACGAAAACCTAGAAAAAAATAGTAGAAAGCTGATTTTTTCAGGGGAGCTCCAGAAAACCATAAGCATGTCCACTGTGCAAAGTTCTACAAATTCAACCTGGTGGCATTTTCATAATTGAAGATGGCCGCTATAACAATTTGTGATAAATGGTTAAAATACCAAAATCGGCATAACTGGCAACTTATTACAGTGGACCCATGCCATGTTCATTTTGAGTTAAAATAATTAGAATAAAGTGTAATTACTAGTATATTATAATAATAGTGAGTGATAATTAGCATAAATTATAATTAATAGTATATTATAATAATAATAATAATTATAATAATAATTTTCTCGTTTTTCAGGTGCTGTCATGATGGCCGAGTTTTGCAGTATTCCCACATGCGGTAAGCAGATCACATCAGATCGTGCAGAGGTCCATGATAAGGGCCTTGAGGGACTCCTACGAGCCAGCATTGAAAGAGAAGATGGTTTGCAGTCTGTATTTGAGAGGAAGAGGTCACAATTGCCAGTCCCAGTCCATGGTAAATGTCGTCGCGAATACATTCGACCATGCAGTATTACTTCTTACAAAAGGAAAAGGGAAGAAGAGCCATTGGAATCTGATTGGGGCACATCATCTTCAAAATTACGTTCAAGAACTCGAGTTTTCAATATAAAAGAAGATTGTCTCTATTGTGCAAAGACTGTAATAGACTACAATGTAGAAACAAAGATACCCCGCAACCGTCGGGTACGGGCACATGATGCTATGACAAAAGCCACCTTTCAAAGCGTAATTGAGAAAGCTGGCGATCGCCATGATGAGTGGGGAGATGCTGTTAGACTTCGCGTATCCAATGAGTTAGATTTTATTGCTGCTGAAGTCAAGTACCACCATGACTGTCAGGTTCTCTTCTATGCTGGCAAACAATTTCCAAGCGAGAATACCCGTGATGGATATCAACGGGGCCGACCTGTCAATGCCACAAAACACGCGGCATTCCAGAAGTTGTGCCAATTTATACGCGACAATGATGAATTTCAATATTCACTTGCAGAACTTATGACTTTGATGGACGACTATTTAGATGGAGAAGAGGGCTACAACCCCAAAAGGCTAGGACAGAAATTGGAGGAATGTTTCGGGCAGGACATTGTTCGGACTCGTGATATTGGAAAACAGACCATATATACTTTCTTAGATGAAAGTAACCACATCCTTAGAAGTAATTATGAGTCCAGTAACATGACAAAAGATTCAATCATAGATATGGCAGCTGCAATCATACAAGATGATGTAAAGTCTGTACCATATGTTAACTCTGAATACCCGACAATGACATAATTGCAAGACAGTGATAAAATGGTGCCTGACTCTTTGAAACGACTACTGAGTGGTATAATCAAATCAAAATCTGACAAGAGTGTCGGCTGTGAACGCCGCCGTACAGCACTTGCACACGGCATAATGTCTGCGTGCACTGGTTGCAGTGGGTACAATTGTAAAAATTCGCATGTTCTTGATGTGCAAGGCGAAGGGGATACCACTGATTTGACATTCCTTCAACATATGGTTGGGTTATTTGTGGTTTCTAATTGGTGTTTTGTACAATATAACATAGTTTGGCTATTATAAATGTAACGTACATAACATAGTTGTGGTATTATTAAAATTAAAAAAAATTAAAAAAAAATTTTTCTTCACCTTATTGAATTTATGCTAATTATGTCAACTCAAAAAAAATGTATGGCTCCATTGTATTCAGCACACTCTATAACATAGATGTACACACAAAAATCTTATTACTACGAACTCGGATGGATGATCATAGTACTTTTCATTTGATCGTTAATTGTGATGGCGGCCATTTTGAATTATGAAAATGCCACGAGGTTGCATTTGCAGAACTTTGCATAAGGGCGATATATACAATATTTTGGAGCTCTCCTGAAAAAATCCGCTTTCTACTATTTATTTCCACCTTTTAGCTAATGCTCCTGTACTATAAGGGGTTAGTTATAGTTAGTTTAGGTTAGTTACTTTTAAGGGGTTATAGTGAGGTTAAGTTAGTAACTTTTAGAGGGTTATAGTGATGTTGAGTTAGTAACTTTTAGGGGGTTATAGTGGTATCCGTTGATTCGGGCCGCCAGTTGAAACAGGCCGCCTATAGTAGCATGCATACCCAGCAGACAGTATACTTTGCGGTTAAGGTTAGGTTAGGTTAGGTATACTTTGTGGTTAAGGTTAGGTTAGGTGTACTTTGTGGTTAAGGTTAGGATAGGTATACTTTGTGGTTAAGGTTAGGTTCGGTTAGGTATACTTTGTGGTTAAGGTTAGGTTAAGTTAGGTTAGGTTAGGTTAGGTTAGGTTAGGTTAGGTATACTTTGTGGTTAAGGTTAAGGTTAGGTTAGGTATACATTGTGGTTAAGGTTAGGTTAGATATACTTTGTGGTTAAGGTTAGGTTAGGTTAGGTTGGGTATACTTTGTGGTTAAGGTTAGGTTAGGTTAGGTATAGTTTGTGGTTAAGTACCAAAGGTATACTTTGTGGTTAAGTAGGTTAGGTATACTTAGTGGTTAAGGTTAGGTTAGGTTAGGTTAGGTATACTTTGTGGTTAAGGTTAAGGTTAGGTTAGGTATACTTTGTGGTTAAGGTTAGGTTAGGTTAGGTTAGGTATACATTGTGGTTAAGGTTAAGGTTAAGGTTAGGTTAGGTTAGGTTAGGCTAGGTATACTTTGTGGTTAAGGTTAGGTTAGGTATAGTTTGTGGTTAAGGTAAGGTTAGGTTAGGTTAGGTTAGGTATACTTTGTGGTTAAGGTTAGGTTAGGTATACTTTGTGGTTAAGGTTAGGTTAGGTTTCATTAAAACCTATAAGTTTATACATAAATGCATGCTTGGTATGCATTTAATATAGGCGGCCTGATTCAACTGGTGGCCCGAATCAACTGTATTCGTTATAGTGAGGTTAGGTTAGTAACTTTTAGGGGGTTATAGTGAGGTTAGATTAGCAACCCTTAGGGGGTCCATGGGGGGCGCAGCCCCTTCTGGCTAGAAAGGTTAGGTGTTTCTTTGACCTCCTATGACCAGCAAGCATGGTGGCCTTATGGAAAACTTGGGTTTTTGGGTAGGGAAGGCAGACACGACTCATTTATTGCTCTCCCAAAATTGTCAAAATATATACATATATCAATTAAGGAAAATTCCCTAGCAATGGGTATCTAGGGAAATCCCTAATTTAGGGAATTCCCTATATTTTTACATATAGTGACTTTGATGATTTTTTTGGGAGCCATAAATCACTTATATTTGCTTCCCCCACCCAAAAACCCCGTATTCCCGCCAGTTCCCCAGGCTTGTTGGCTATAGGGGGAAGAAAAAAAAGATAGGGGTGAAGGACTTCTTCCAAATTTTTACCGTTTCGTACACTGATTTTGAGTTTTTCGTACATACGTGATGTCGTTTCGTAACTCTTGTAGTAAAGTTAAACTCTGAGCTGAGTGTACGAGACGACTATGGTTTCATATAGACTACGAAACAACTTTTTGGTGTACGAAACAACTTGTGAACGAACTGACTGCACCCCCTCCTATACACTCTCCTTCCTACTAAAAGCAACTTATATCTCCGAAAGTAGTGATTTGCGACGGAAACTCACTGAGAGAATGTTTTTCAGAATCTATTAAGGTAAACAGAAACCATACGCTCAAATGTGTAGAGAATTCTGGTCCTAGGGTAAAAATTTACCAAATAAAACTAGTTTACAGTGTCGGGAGCACACTATTATAAACACGTCTCACGTGTAATATATATGAGGGTCAGAGGCCTCTGACATAGCTGAATGTAAAGACGCCATCACTAAAACATAACCTGATATTGTGCAAAATAACTATTTCAATTCTATCTGATATACCACAGAAATAAAATATTTAAGTGGCGGGAGCACAATGATATAATCACATCTCACTGAGATTCTTATGAGGGTGAGAGGCCTCTGATCGATATAGCTCATGTAAAGATGCCATCACCAAAACATACAATGTATACATAATATTGTGCAATATGGTCCCTAAACCAAAAAATATTGGACGAAAAGGCAAAATACACTCACCTCGGGGGGTGGAAGTGTCTGGTGCAGTCTGCTGCGCTGGAACCTCGATGGTGTTTTGAAAATAATATACATGACTTATTTTCCATGAAAAAACTTGCCATACACATATTTACCGTCGCAATAGGTTTCCTATCTCATGAAATGCTTTGTAGTATTGTAAAAAGTATAAACTGAATGCAAAAAATGTTGATCGCCCGGTGGGAGGGAGGTCCCACCAGAGCTCACGTTCGCCAGGCTATTCCAATAATTCTCCTACGCCAGCCCTGGCGGAGCGCTCGTGACGTTTAAAAGTAAGAAATCGCAGAGCGCCTGGCGAACGATTTCGCCAGCACTGGCGAAAGATTTTAAAAGTACGGCCCTGAGTTCATTCCTATCATTTACCACCGTATTTTTGAATCAGTTTCTCCCTATGTTAGATTTACGTTTTGCCATTTTGAATTCGTTACTTCTTGTCCTACCATGTTTATTAGCCGTAACAACTTTTCCTACATATCCTTTATTGTATTCCTTTAACCAGTCAAAAACTTCTATCAGATCGCCCCTAACTCTACGCCTCTTGAGGGAGTGTACATTTAATAACTTCAAACTCCTCTTCAATCTTCTAATAACTAAAGCTACGCTCCCCTGTATAATTTGGTCATCCTTTTCTGGACAGATTTTAACAATGCAATATCCATCCTGTAATTCGGGGACCAAAACTATACCACATAGTCTAGGTGAGGTCCGACTACAGCCAATTAAAGCTTTAGAATAACCTCAGCACTTCTACTTTTAACACTCTTGGCAATGCATACTAAAACCCTATTCGCTCGATTTTTAGCCTCAATACATTATTTCGTAGGACGAAGGTCTGAGCTTACCAGCACACCCAAATTTTTCAGTGATACATTGCGTATGGTGTACCTATTACCATGATTGTATCTACCAACATCAATTACGTTCCACTTGTCATATTTCAATTCCATCTGCCACCTGACTACCCATTCGTTTAACTTATCTAAGTCTTCCTGCAAACCGTTTACATCGGACTGTGATCTGATAGCCCTATCTACCTTAGTATCATCAGCAAACTTACTAATATCACTGTTAATCCCACTATCTGAGTCGTTGATGTAAATAGAAAATAATAATGGTCCCAAAACAGACACCTGTGGAGTCTCACTCGTTACCTGCCCCCATTCAGATTTAGAACCATTAATTGTAACCCTTTGTTGCCTATCGCTTAGCCAAGATCTAATCTAACGAAGATCCTTCCCATCTTATTCATGTGCCTTAACCTTATTTAAAAGTCTCTCATGCGGTACCTTGTCAAATGCCTTACTATCAAGGACGACTTTGGAACTAAATTGATCTTCTTATCTATCAAAAAACTTGCACTGCATACTTATTCAGAAGTGGTGATGAACTGAGGTTTTTTTTACGTTTTCCTAACCCTTTTCCAGACTCATATTCAATGAATAAAAAAAAATGGAGTATGTGGCGTGAATTTCTTTGTATATATCATATCTGGCTTGATTTTTTTCTTAGTTTGATTACATTTTCAAATAGTTGCAATGAGTTTGAAAATATTCAAGTCGTAGGAAAGTGGAAAAATATAAACAGGAAGAGAGTTCGAGAGATTACCAGTGAACGGGATGAAAAAGTAAAGATACGGGTTAACTCTTGCATAACGAAGATGGAATGCGAAGGGGGATGATAATGAGTGGAAAGTCTTGTGCAGCAAGGCTGCAGGAAAGGGGGAAGCATGCAGTTAGCAAGTTCGGAAGAGCAGCGAGCACGAAAATATCGGTAGAAGATAGCAACCGAAGAAGCATTGCTGCGATGATTTTAATATTGACAGTCAGTCAGAGAAGGGATGTTAATAAGCCGAAAAGTTTTTGACTCTACCCTGTTTAGAAGAGCAGTGTGAGTGGATCCCCCCCTCAAACATGTGATAAATACTCCATACATATGCGGATAAGGCTCCTGTATAGAGGAAGCAGCTGAGAGAGCGAACAAAATTAGATGCAGACACCACATGACACCAAATTTCACAGAAGCTATTTTAGCAAGAGATGCAATTATAATTTTTTTTTTCAATTTTTGTTTAAAGTATAGTCCTAAAATGATCATTGTAGAAGAGGGAGACACTTGAAAGTCATTGAAAAAAAGGGATTGTTTTCTGGCAGGATATTTCGAGTATATAAGTAAATATATTAGACGTCTAATGAACGACGTTAAAAATGCAGGGTAGAATTATCAACGTAGGAATGAATAGGGGATTTAGTTGGACTTAAAAGATCATTAATTAATAATATAAAGAGAATGGATGATAGGACAGAACTCTGAGGAACACCACTATTCATAGACTTAGGAATTAACAATGCCCGTCTACAGTAGCTGCAATAGAACGGTTTGAAAGTAAACTTACGATGAAGGCTCAGAGAAGGATATAAACCGAATTTGGGTAGTTTATAAATAAAAAAATTGTGCCACACTCTATCAAAAGTGTTGATATGTTAAGGGCAACAGCAAAGTTTTCACCGAAACCCCTAAAGGAGGATGACCAAGATTCAGTTAGAAAAGCTAGAAGATCGTTAGTAGATCGGAAACCGTACTGACGATCGATTGTGACCAGATAGGTGCTTAAAGGCCAGTTCACACTGTGCCGATTTTGGCCCACGACAAGCCACGACTCTAGGGTACGCGAAATCTTGGCTATTGATGTGAAATGATCGCGCGTGGTCTGAAATATGTTTAGAAATGATCGCCAAATGCTGAGCGGATGCAAAAAAATAATTCCTTGGAATACTTTCACGACGAGGGTCGCCAAGGGTCTGGACCAACGGTCATTTACGGTTGAGGTCTGAGTGAGGTCGGCGACAGTCGTCAAGACTGTACAAGACAGTCTTGGCCTGTTTTGAGACAGTTGTGAAGATTGTCGGGTCATTTTTCAAATTTTAACAGTTTCCTGTCGGCACAGTTGTCGGTGCAGACTACCTAAGATTAATGATGGACTGTCGGGACGAGAGTCCTCGTCTAATGAAGGACGTCCGTGAAGACAGTCGGCTCGGAAATATCTGGTAACACCTTGTCGGGATGTTAGCCAAAGTATCCTTGTGAAGGAAAATCTGGGTGAAAATCGGCGACAGTACCTAAATGCTGAGCAGATGTCTGCGGCCAAAAGATCCTTATGAAGAAAAATCTGGGTAATTCAGCGACAGTTGGCAAGGCTGCCACCAAGACAGTCGGGAAAACCGTAGGGAAGACCGTCGGCCAACTCCTTGGCAACTGTTGGCCAACTGGTCGGCCAATCACTTCAGACAGTCTTGCCTACAGTCGGCGACTATCTGCTTGACTGTCGCCAAGACCGTCTGCAGCGGTAGGCCAATCAACCGGCAGAGTCGTGGTTGTCGTAGACATGGCGCCAGTTAAAAAAAATTCCGTTGAGACTCGTCTTGATACTAGTTGCCAGCATGTCGCCGACATGATGGCAACTATTAGGACGAATATCCCAGACAGACAACGACCGTCGGCAATCATACTCGCCGAAACCATGGCAACAAAAAAACATCTCCCCATTCATGAAGCGTGGGAGCCGACTTGTCAAATCAGAAAGTCGCTGAGTTGTAGTGGCCCAGAGTCGGCACATTGTGAACGGGGCCTCATTATCATGTATTAAATATTGATTCAAACGCTTTAGAAAGGCAGGAAGTAAAAGCTATATGACGGTAGTTTGAAGGATTGAACGGTCACCCTTCTTAGGAACAGGTTGAATGCGAGCAAAACTTCCAGCAAGAAGGAAATGTGGAAATATAGAGTAGATAGGCTAGGACGAAAAATTCTGACCAGGCAGGGTGCAAGCACAGAAGCACAGTTTTTGAGAGCAATAAGAGGGACTCCGTCAGGACCGTCAGCCTTCCGATGATCTAGGCCAGACAGGACAAAGAAAACAGAAAACATCATTATGAAGGATTTAATAACAGGCATAATATAGTCAGAGGTTGGAGGAGACGAAGGAATAAGCCCATCATCAACCAGTTAATTTTTTTAGCAAAGGTTTGAGCAAAGAGTTTAGCTTTAGAAATAGATGAAACTGAGCAGCCATCTGGGTGAAGCAAAAGTGGGAAAGATGAAGAACAAACATTGTTACAGAGGTATTTTTAGCTATATGCCAGAAGTCATGAGAGGAATTTTATTCATAAAGATTTTGATATTTTCAATTGAAAAGGAGTTTTTGGTAAGTTGAAAAGAAGATTTGGCATGATTGCGGGCAGAAATATTTAAGGTATGAGTTTCAGGAGATATGGTATCGTCTGAGACCCGCCTTTCTCTCTCTTTTAGACAGCATGAGAACAAGCAAAATTTAAACAAGGTTGCCAAGGTTTTGGATTAGAGAAAGTGTTGGGAATGTATGCTTCTATACCAGAGATTACCTCAATTATGCGCGCTGCACAAGGAGATCAGTCTCTGACTTTTAAGCAATAATCATTCCATGGAAAATCAGAGTAGTACTGCCTTATGTTCTCCCATTTAGCTGTGTTGAAATGCCAGAAACATTTCTGCTTCGGTTGGTTCCAAGGCAGCATCGGAGCGACAGGACAGGTTACATAAATTAGATTGTGATTGGAGGAGCCCGTGTGTGTGTGTGTGTGTGTGTGTGTGTGTGTGTGTGTGTGTGTGTGTGTGTGTGTATGCATCTAGTATTCATCTAGTTGTATTTTACAGGGCCTGAGCAACGCTCGTATGGCCCCGTCTCCATATCAACATTTATTTTATCATTCTTCTTTAGTGCTTAGTGCTGGCCGAAGCCAGCACCCCGGGAGGCGGGTTACAAACCCCCGGCTGACACCCGATACCCATTCACTGCTGGGTGGACAGGGGCTCGGGTTTTTAAGAAGACCGCCCGTCTTTCTTCGCTCGCACGGGATCGAACCGGGGACTTCTCGGTTGTGAGAGAGCGTGCTAACCCTTACACTATGGAGTGTGTGTGTGTGTGGGTGTGTGTTTGTGTTTTCGTGTTGGGTACCTTTTCACCACAAGACAGGCCCTGCATAACGTACGCGAGCAACGAACATTAATTTCACCGGTTTAGCGCAGCCTTGGATTCCCGAAAGGGCTCATTCTCACGGCAGAAGATCAAACACCATGTAGGTACAGTTTTGTATTTTGATGGTGCGCCATATTTTATTGACAGTAAGTGAATAAGTTATTTGATGTAACAAAATATTGATATGAAATAAACGCGAATATAATAATTAAAAATAATATTAATATAAAATAATAAAACATAATAAAAAAATATATTATTAGGATATTTACAATATTTTGGGAGAACAGTGAAACGAAAGTTAGTGCCTGGAAAGTTACCTACTTATTAGGTAGTGTCGAAAATTAATCCCTCCTTACATCATGGATTAGCCAAAGGTATGCATATGCTGTATATAAAGGCTAACTTCTACGGCGGAGTGCAGCAATGATTTGGGGCCAAGGGCAGCACAAGCGTGCTGGAAATGGCAACCCGCGGGTTTATTTGTTTCACTTTGATATGTCTGCCTTAATCCAGTACCCTAACAATATAAAATAGTAATACAATTATTACAAGAAGCCATAAAATAATCTAAGAATGCAAAACCCAAAATCGTTGATGTAAGCGTTATACCTTTTTTTTGTGAATTTAGACATTACATTTTTTTTAGGTAGAGTTCCATAATTTGTTCACTTTGTGCAATATGGTGTTTGCATGTTGTTGTCTCGGACTCTGATTTCTCTATCCATAGGTTTCTTGGAAATCCCAAAGTACAATCTTGTATGAAACATATGAACGTTCGTCCCTTAGCGCCTTAGTCCGCCTGCCCTGTTCCTGCCCCAGTTCCCAAGCGAATTTTTTTTCGTTTTTCTAAGTATTTCAATTTCTGTTATTAAAAAGGAAATTGCTTGTAGTTTTGTTAATTTACCTTATTTGATTCATAGTCCTTGGAATTATATAATTATTTATAAATAAATCTATCTATAATAAACACGGGGGAAACAAATTGAGAAAAAAAAAAATGTTGAGTTCGATTTGTTGAGCTTATTTAGACAATATTGCCATGCTGATGCCAAATCTGTAGTCAGTTAGTTTTTTTCTAGCACGTTCAAGTTTTTCTCCAAGCTAACCCTCCAGATAAGCAAAATTTCCACTTGTGAGCTGTAGTAAAACTTGCCAGCGATTACGATTGATCATCGAGAGCTAGTAAGCAACGTGTTGTGCAGGTACAATTGAGACAGGCGGTGAGAGGTGTGTGCAGCTCCCAATAGGGTCAGTACTACTCAATATCTGCAAACAGAAAGCTAGGATAGTAGCATTAGAGATTGTTAGGCTTTTCTCTTAACCTTGTAAAACAACATTACCCATTGTAATTTCTAATTTTCGTTTTATGCTGTTGTTTTTTCAAAGCTCTGTAACTATTCCCAGCTTAGTGTTTTTATTTACATCGGTATATAGTTCTTTTGTTTCAGAGCATGTCCGCCTCTTTACGTCTCGTCGTAAATGCCTAAACAACCCTGACTCTTTCTGCTATATATGTGGTAGTTTCACCATTCCAAGTCAGAGGGCAAGCATCAGCGTATTTGTCAAACAAGCATATTTAGCATATTAAAGTGAAACTCGTGATCAATCGTTGACAAGCTATGGGCCCCTCCAAAGTGTGCAAGCAGTGTGTCGAGGAGATTACGGATTGTGGACAAAAGGAACACTTGAAAATTGGCATTGGGTATCCCCATGAGTTGGCGGGAGCAAAAAGATCATCACAGACTGTTACTTTGTTTAGTGAAAACATTCAGGAAATTTAACCAAGAAAAATAAAAGTTAAAATAGAACTATCCTAATCTACCGTCAGCTATAAGACCAATGCCATCATTCAGCTGAAATTCCAGTGCCAGTTTTCGACACAAACTATCCTCTCTCAGAAGATCTCTGAGTGATGTTTGAGAACTCTAAATGGACAGCAATGATGCAGATTTGACATCACGAGGATTCAGTTCGTAGGGGATTAGGGATATTTGATCAGCACAGTAATGATTAGCACGTGATTTGGGGCCTATCCAAAAAAGCTTCAGAAATACTAGCATCAAGACTGAACGGAGAAAAACTACTGAACAAGGAGTGAAGGTATATACTTTCGAACCAGAGAAAGTACATTTCGCAGTACTTTCGAAAGTGCCAAGCGGTTTTGTGTTGTGCCCTAACATTCCTGTGACTGAAGGAATTTAGGGCTTTCAATCTACAATCCAAAAGAATGGCGATTGTTTATTGATAGCTCAAAGCGGGCTTGAAGTGTGTCCTTCTAACAATGGCAATTTGTTTGCGCAGTCCCTATTGGGCTATTCGGTCTTGTCTTGTGAAGAATATGGAGATGTAAAGAGGAGTTCATTGAGTTATTGCAATAGACAAACACAATTGGATCATCTGTGCTTGTGACCTTAAAATGGGGTCCCTTCCTTCTTGGTCAACACGCGGATACACAAAGTATCCCTGCTTTCTCGTATGTGGGATAGCAGAGCTCGAGAGAAGGCATTGGGTGCAGACGAATTGGCCTCGAGATCTGATCTTAAACCTGAGATCCTAACATTGACATGAGCACTTGTTGACCAGGAAGAAAATAATATTCCACCTCTGCACATAAAAACTAGCCTCATGAAAAAATTTTGTAAAAGCATGTCAACTGGATGGGCGACTGTTGAAGCACATCATCTGGCATTTCTTGACCGTCAATTGAAAAAATCAAGCCCGGTGTGTTTGCATGTCCACAACTCGGACAGTCTAACTCAAGATGAACATTTCACAACGGTACTATGTCAGACCTTGAAAAAGAATGCTTGGCTATCATTCAAAGACGTCGTCAGAACTTTTTGAAATACACGCGCAAGTAATTACACAGAAATTGTTCAGAACAACTATTGGAGGCACAAAAGCCTGTTGCAACATGAGTATTAAAGATATTTTTTGCAAGCCATCTGCCAACTTTCCGGAAATCTTGGTGCTGCCTAGCGACGAGCAAGGGAACGATTTCACCAAGATTGTGAAGGTTATGGAAGGAAAACGTTACCAGTGTAGATGGGATGTGCATATGATGGTAGACTATTGTGGAGCATCAAACGCGATAGTCCTCAAAAGTGACACTCCAGACAAAGCTCAAACGTAAAATTTTTACATTAACGGCTACACAAATTATAAGCCTTTATCCTTTCTAAAAACATGATAATGTTAAAAACCAAATTCATTCATAGCCATTATTTCCATTTTTCCATTGATGTTAACATTTGCAACTTTTATAAAAAAAAAGCACGATACTGCTATGTACAGTATTTTCAATTTTTTAAGAAAACGAAAAGCCTAACAGTTCAAAAACTGACGTGATAGAGGAAAAACAGAGACCAGTTTTTGGACAGCACCAAAAATTACTTAATAAAAGTGTCAGACCAACTCAACAAAAAATTGTTCCCCGTGTTATCATTCCTATAAGGTACATGTTTTTAATCATAAGTTAACCAGCATATTCAATATTTTATCCTTCACTGGTAAAACCGGAATACTCGTCCTGTGTTATTATTTTCCATCTCTACGAACTTAATTACCAACCGACATTGGCCCCATCCCCACTTTCTGCAATCCTACGGTCTCTATACGGATTGGCAGCTAACGGGCTTTTTAGTTCCTTCTTTGTTTTGCTATCGGCTAGTCTTTGCAGAGGTACTAAATAAATAAAAAGAAATATGATCATAATCAAAATATGATAATAATAATTATTATTATTATTCCAGTATCAAAAAATTATCATAATGTACCAATAAACATTTATAATATAATAATAAAAATTACATTATTATTATATTATTGCTATATTATTATTATTATTATTATATAATGATAATAATAATAACGATAATCTATAAAATATAGCGAAAGTGTGTGTGTTGTCTGTCTGTCGTCGGATAGGTGCCGCCCCTGGGGCGGAATCCCCTCATATGTCACAGTTTTGAAATAAGGTTGACCAGAGGAAGGTGTAATGCCCACTTATAGGATGAATTCCGAGCACTTTTTATTTCTTTTTTTTTAAGCAGCTATTAGCGAGAATGTGAAGAAAAAAAAAGTGGGTTGCGAGAATGAGGAAACCTTGAGTAGGGTGGATGGGTAATAGGTGAGTGAATGGGTGGGGTGATGTGTACTGGTGGGGGATGGCAGTGAGTGAAAGGGGGGGGGTGAGGTGATGGGTGCGGGAATAGTGTGGGAGGGGTGGTAATGAGTGACGTGAAATGGGTTGGTGATGATGGGTAAGGTGAGTGCATGGGTGTGTGGTGATGGTAATGGGTGGGGGGTGTATGGTAATGGGTGAGTGAATGGGTGGGGGGAATAGTAAAATTTTCAGGAAAGCTAGAAGGGGCTATCGGGAGAGTCTGGGTTGGTAGGGGCCTAGTGGTGAGTAATGGGTCTATTGGAGACTGTGGTGGGGGCGAAGGCCCACCAATAGCCCTCCGCAGGAGGTAGCCAAAAAAGTCCGCCCGGAGGCGGCTTTGCTTTCAGGAAATGTTAGAAGGGGGGCTATGATCGGAATGGGTTGGCGTTAATACAAAATTTCTACATCCATGATTGTAAAGGAAAAGTTAGAAGGGGCTAGCCTTGGGATGAGTGTGGTGGGCCGAAAGCCCACCCAAACACCGTGGGGGGCGAAGGACCCACCAAAGCCTCCGCAGGAGATAGCCAAAAAAGCCGCCCGGAGGGCGGCTGTGCGGCCTAGAAAATAATATAATTGACAACAAAACTAATAATAATAATAATAATATTAATAATAATGTAATAATGTTGCTAAATAATAATAATAAGAAAAAATAGTATTAATAAAAATAGAATAATAATGATAAAATGTAATAATGTTGATAATGATAATATTAAAAATAAATGCTAATAATACAATGATCGATATAATAATTTGAAAGTGAAAGTAATAATGAAATGCCAATATTTTTGGTATGTATTTCCACTAGGTAAAGAAACAAAAAAACTTGCTCGAACTTATGCCTTTATATTAACCATTAACATCGGGTGAAGAACAGGATTGAAAACTAAAATATGATAGAAATCGTGGGGACTCTCCTGACTTCTTTTCTTTCTTTTCTAAGACTTCGATATGACACTTTCGTTAAGTGGACATAATATACAGCCAGGTTAGGAACTCGCTTCAAGTGCCTGGCGCCGAAGGGAAAATGTTATCTACACTTCCAAGAAGTAAATGCGTGTTTAATCTTATAAACGTAATGTAACTAAAGAAGCCGGAATAATTTAGAAAAAAAGTTTTTTGTGCGGTGCACACATCAAGACAGGTTGTCTTTCCAAAGATCTATACAGAGAACAACGTTAGCCCGCTAGAATATCTCCCAAACCCAGCGGAGAAGTTATGTGGTTTCCAAGTGAAGACGCTTGGCGTAGTACACTCCGAAACTAACCATAGCTTTTTTTTTCCCCCCCTTTTTTCGGGGGGGGGGAAAACAAAAAATACCCTCATTGTGATTCCCAAAGTGTCCATAAAGCAGATCAGGAAACCTAACGTAAATAAGAGTAACCTAAGAACTACACATTATGTGCTCATGAGTAAACGCACATACTGTCTTCAGGAAAAACCGGGAATAGCGGCCCAATACCAGACACACATTACATCATGATCGGGAAAGTTGTCGTACATCGGTTGTACAATCTAATTGACAATATCAAAAAAGACACAGGGATATATGACGGTATCAGTGGTGATAGAGTTTCGTCTATTACATCCCTTGATATTTTTTTCGTGAAGAACATTCTCATCATGGCGAAACTCTTGTATGTCTCGCAGATGGGTGTTATTGTGAAACTAAGCAAAGGAGTATGCATGGATTGCGATATATTTTCAAGTTTCTTGCCACTAGTATAGTGTAAATTCTTTATTAATGTTATCATACAATGTCATTTGCTGAACCGTATTAAAGAGAGAGTGTAGTATCCAAACAATCACTACAGAGATTGCCAACAACCTTGTGGAAGCTACGTCCAAAACGTAATAAATAGGAGACATGATCGGTATAAAATTAAACTACATAAGAAAGCCGCTATTTCTCATCATTTCTATTCTTTCCTGGTTCTCTTCAGTATCAAACGCTGACGTGAAAAAAAACACTATTTTTAGCAACAATCGTCAGCGCCCTTAAACACTTTCAATCTCATTTTGCTCGAAATATATTTCCATTCCTGTGGCCCTGATTGCGTACGTTGTATTGGTTGTGCGGCGCTAAATTGGATAAAACGCGTTTAAGGTGTTATAGTGTGTTGTGACGGGACAGGCAAATGATAGTAAACCGCGGCAGCAAGGTATGCTTAGTATTTACATGCAAATGACAATGTCATGAGAAAAAACGGCGTTTGGTAGTCTGCACCACTACTGAAAACACCAGTCCATTCTTTCATATCAATTGTTACTCAAGCCTAGGTTGCAAAAATTGTTTGCAAATAATATCAGAGGTGAATTCACATTTCAATAGTGGAATTGGTAGTCTCACATCACTTAACTATACGGATGAAATGTGTTTAGTAGATTAGTAAGAATATCATAGATTACAATTATGTAGTATTAATCCTTAACACTGTTCCCGGTGCCACACTGTCATGGAAATTGAAGCGCGGTTATCGCTTGTAGCAATAAAAACTAACGAAAGTCATAACAAGGTAACAACTGTTTTTGAGGTTAGTGGATCCTCATCATTCCCCTCCATACCAGGCTGTAATATAGAGTCACACTGTCAACAGGATATTAAGTTGCGGGAGCGGGTATCATAAATAAGCTGTTCGTGGACATCCTCTTCAACGCCACCGAGTTGTGCCAACCCGTGAGCTCATCACTGGCTTCGACAAATCTGCGGACCGCTCGAAGTTCTGACTTTTATCGGTTTAGTGTTCACTTATGTGTCGGGAGTATACTCCCAAAGGATTATACTGTACTCACAGTATACTACAAATGTATGACTGTACGCCACAGTATGCTGACAAATTTCAATGAAAGGAACCTGAATACCACGCTGCAATCCAAACATAACCTTTATTTATTTTCCTGAATAAATGACAATCAATGATCTAAACATCATTAACAATTGTTCATTAGGCGAGGCACCATGGCATAAACTTTGAATGAAAAACATTGAGTAATATGAACAATACAAGAAAAAGTTCTTTAACGCAATACTACTGTTAATAGTGAATAGCAGTAACACTTGGTAAAACACCGCAAGTAGTTATGTATGATTTGCTTTGTTTGTGGTTGGTGATTGTTAGCAGAATTACGCGAAAAGTTACGTAAGAATTTACGTAAGAATTGACATAAAAAATATTTTCACCAGAGTAAGGCTTGGCAAATACAGAAGTGGTTGATTTTGGTGTCGATTCATATTCGGTCTTGAAACCAGGACCATTTGTAAGGATATCCCAAAGATCTCTTCAAAGATCAAAGAATGTTAGATCCCCACACCATGAGGACACCAAAAGTACTCGTCTAGGATAAATTTAATGAAGGAGTTATGACATTTCCACAGTGTGGCGCCATATTGGTCCGCCATCTAACACTTCACAATTATGGTTCTCACTGCACTATAAATTTAAATATGCTAATTAGGATTCCTAGATCACCAAAAACAGGGGTTAAGCACAACAGTAGTATCTGAATGAATAATTGCCAAAAGTATTTAAAGATTTATCGGCCATCTCGGACGCCATCTGAAAAAAAAAACACTTTCAGTGTCAAATTGTGGTAAACTTTTGGTAGGTATTAAGCCACACATGATACTACAACATTCCGTTGAGAAACCTTTTGTAGGCAATTTTGGAGGGTCAAATCATATTTTTCAGGCGACTACCGCTAAACAGGATTAGTACGCTGGAGGGGTAGCTTATGGAAATGAGCCACATTCTTGTTGGTTACTCGTTAGAGGATTCTCAGGGGAACTGTAGGTTCCGGGGTGATTGATGAGCGTCTTTGCTACTGATCACAGATTGTGTTCTAGACTTAAGCTTCATGTGAAGTCCCAAAAGAATCCAGATGAGAAACCATACGGTGTTTCATATTGAGAAGCTGAGGAATGACATGTGCCATGTGTATGTCGTGGCCGTCATATATAGGTTGAATGTGCCCGGGCCCTCGGGGACCTGTAGAACTGTGAGGATACCTTAAAACGTTTAAACCTTCTCCAGGCGCAACGAGTTATATTCGGGAAGCGCCCGGCGTTTAAGCGCGTGGTGGTTTTGTCTCGACGGAGACGTGAGAATACGGAGGAGAGTCGCGCTGATAGGCTGCGGGGAACCAGGACCAGTACAAGGTCTGGCAAGCAGGACGGGAACTCAATGAGGAAAGACAAGGAGAGACGCAGAGTCTTTCTGAGGATGTAAGGTAGGGTTAAAAGGGGTAAAGATGGGGACATACGCTATGCTGTGCGTGGCCTCGGTGCTCATCTCCGTGGACATTAACCCTTTGAGCCTGTGGTAGGTGAGACCCGCTACCACGGGACACTATGGCTAGTGAGAAAATTCGGGTTATCACAGTACCTTCCCAGGTTTCCCCAGGTACCATTTATTAACCGAGGAAAGGGAAGAAGAACAGCTGGTTGACTGGTCGCCGACTTTCCCTGGACTGGATTCGACCAGGGCCCGAAGAATCGTAGCCAGGCACGCTAGCAATTACACCAAACGGAGGCGACAATGAGAATTAGATATCCATTAAGGCTACTGACTTCGACCCCCCCCTACGAGTCCTGGAAGAAAGCTCCGCGTCAAGTCTCTATTTCAGGCGAGTGCATCACGAGCAGCAGATGGACGCTCGTGTCAGGACATGAATGAACAGATGGCAGAGGGATTAGAGACTTGGGCAATTGTCACGGTGGACCCTCCATTGGGTAGCTTCAAACAAACTGGTTTACGGGCAGTTAA
>JACEEZ010019592.1:0-5000 GCA_016584305.1 Chionoecetes opilio | reverse complement strand
TTAATAAATTGCATAATATTTCTGGTGAGTAGTTTTTGAGTTGACGGAAGGTTTTGATTATTGGTTGCCTCTTGGGTTTAGTGATGTCCAACGTGACAGATATAAGGTCATGGTCAGCAATGGGACAAGCAATCACGTCATGATGAAGAGCTAGGGCAGGCGTATTTGTTACAATAATATCCAATAAGGTACAAGAGTGGGATGTGGTTCTTGTAGGCTTGTCAATTAATTGAGTTAATTTTTTTTTTTTCGATTATGTGTTCCATCTTGTTGTTTTTAGATAAAAAGTTACAATTAAAATCACCAAGAACGTAAAAAGTCTTGTTACGTAGGCGTATGTAATTAAAAACATCAGAGATATAGTCAAAAGAATTTGAGTTAGAGTGAGGGTGGCGATACATGCAGCCTATGATAACAGAAGGTAACTTCCTGCACTGCACTGTAAGCCACAAGTCCTCCACCCCATCAATGTGTTCGATATTTACATTAATTGGAGTAACAGTAAGAGTGTCCGTGACGCATATTTCTAATGGTACTCCTCCTCCTCTAGCTTTATCATGTCTGTATACATTGAAGTTGGGTATATTAATATGCTGGTCTAAAACATCGTGAGTCAGCCACGTTTCAGTCACACATAAAATATCAGGTTTACGCTCATTAACTAAAAGACATATTTCATCCATATTTGCTAAAAGACTTTGTGCATTAATATGATCGATTTTCAAGTTATTCCTTTTATTAACACTAGCGGCGCTGTCTTCATGGCCTGGCTCCTATGCATTGTGATGCTGGCATAACCTTCCTTTGTGTCCCATTTGATGGCAGTGTCCACACCTCAGTCTGTGGTCAAACCTGCAGGTAACCTGGCGATGGTTGAATTCCCCGCAGTTAAAAACCCATATTTAGGTGCAGTATGGTGGGGAATGTGACGGGAATCGAGCTGAGAGTGTCCATCAGTATGGCGCCACGAAAATGTTGAGGCGTGGTTGGCCGCGTTCCCGCCTGGCGCGTTGTAACCCCTGCGTGCGACATGGGCCCCACGAGGCATCAGTTCGGGGCCAGGAGGCAGAAGTATGGTGTTCGGAGCTGCTGGGGTGGCGAGGCGGGGCGGCACCACGGAGGGTGAAGCCTGGTGGCTACTCACTACTCACCGGGGAAGCCATATCGCTACCACAGGGTTAAAGACATCTAAAGTAAAGTAAAGTAACTCTAAAATATCAGGTAGTGGCTATTTTGGTCTCGTTTGGGGACGATTCTCTGTTACGCCATTGAGAGAGAGAGAGAAAAGAGAGAGAGAGAGAGAGAGAGAGAGGAGAGGGGAGAGAGAGAGAGAGAGAGAGAGAGAGAGAGAGAGGAAAGAGAGAAGAAGAGTCAATAGAATTACATTAATTTTTACCATAATTAAAAATTTGCCCGTCCTTTCACCGGAAACTCGTAATGCTCTCCCCCAAATTTAAAACATGTAGATTAAGTATAAAATTCAGTTTTCCGTCGTTGTATTAGAGGAGTAAAAGAGGCTTTAGAAGAGAGAGAGAGAGGAAGGGGAGAGAGAGAGAGAAGAAGGAGAGAGAGAGAGAGAAGAGAGAGAGAGGGGAGGGTTATGTGAAAAGGTATGTTACTGTGGTCGTTTACCTTGCTCCCCTCCTCTCCCGGGGGGGGGCCGGCGGAACACGACTCAAACAGACTCGACATGTAATCAGTATGTCTCGCCCCTTTTGAGCTTTGAATATCCCCTAGTATTAAAAAAGGATGTCATTATTATCTTTTTTTTTTTTTACATCAAAAAGCTGGCCAAGGACACAAAAAAAACCGGAACAAAAATCCCGCGATTTGCCGTCCCTATAAAAAGAAACGTAAGAGAATAAAAAAATGGGGGGGGCCCCAATTTATTTGATTCCCTATTTATTATTGTATTGCTTTTCTTTTTTTCCTCTCTAAAGAAAAAAAGTTGACTCCCTTTTCCCGTGACCAGGATTCGAACCGGGGTTTATTGCGGCCACAACGCAATGTACTAACCACTTACGATCAGGGCCACTAAAGATTTAAAGGGAAGACATGCAACCCAAAGAATTGACATTAGTTAAGCAAAGTGTAAGTTTACTGAGTGTAAGTTGACTATAAAAGTGATGGCTGCAGAAAGCGTGGTAGAGAATACGGGGTTGTCAAGTCCATAAAAAAAATAGGGATGAAATAAAGAAACAAAAAGTAATATATGTATTTTTTCCTTTTTTGTGCGTAATAAATAGAAAAAAAAAAAATCTCCCTTTATCTTTGCCTAGTTTAAATTCTAGTTTTAATCAAAAAAAGTGATTCAGATTTTTTAATGAAGAAGCGATCGAATTAAAAAATAAAAATTCTTGTACACTTAAAAATTCATAAATAAAAATAATAATCTGACTGGTATAATCTGACAAACATTTGGTGTGGGACAAAAAAAATAACATATGGCTTTAGGTAAAGAGGGTTTTTTTTTCTTCTGAATTGTAATGTTTTTAGGTTTTTTCTTTTTGGTTTTTTTTTTTTCTATTTCATTTTTTTTTTCTTTGGTTTTTCTATTTTTAATTATTTTATTATTATTATTATTATTATTTTTATTATTTTATTTTTATTATTA
Organism: Chionoecetes opilio; assembly: GCA_016584305.1. Classification (NCBI taxonomy): domain Eukaryota; kingdom Metazoa; phylum Arthropoda; class Malacostraca; order Decapoda; family Majidae; genus Chionoecetes; species Chionoecetes opilio. The sequence goes on along the minus strand of JACEEZ010019592.1, from coordinate 2,386 downwards.
TTATTATTTTTATTATTATTATTATTATTTTATTATTATTATTTTTTATTTTTATTATCAGTTATTTTTATTTGTCGTGGAATAACCCTTTCACCATTATGGCATTAGTCGCTAAAAATTAAATTAAGCCCCTTTCCAGGTAGAAATAATGGCTTTTTATCCCTCCCCCATATCCTCTGCCCCCCCCCCCCCCCCCCCCCCCACCCCGTTCCCCCTTCCCCCACCCACCCCTACCCCCCACCCTTCCCCCCACCCTGCCTACCCCCTACCACACCACCAGAACAATGCAGGGGAAAATATTTTACTGGCTGAAATAATTAAAAAAAAGACAATTTAAGAGAGAGGAGAGAGAGAGAGAGGGGAGAAGGAGAGAGAGGAGAAGAGAAGAGAGAGAGAGAGAAGGGGAGAGAGAGAGAGAGAGAGAGAGAGAGGAGAGAGAGGGGGAAAAGAGAGAGAGGAGAAGTGGAATAATGCAGAAGGGGAAAAAATGGCCGTTAATTTCTCACCTTTTCTCCAAAAAAAACCGATGAATTAAATTTTACGTTTTTTAGGGGAACTAAAAAACACAGGAAAAAAGGAAAAATGGGGGTACTTAAGGCCATTACCTGCCGAAGAGAGATAGATAGATAATAGAAAAATAGAGAGAGAGAAGGAGAAGAGGGGAAAAGAAGGGGAAAAGAGAGAGAGGAGAGAGGAGAGAGAGAAAAGAGAAAAAGAGAGAGAGAAGGAGAAGGAGAAGAGAGAGAGAGAGGAGAGAGAGAGAGAGGAGAGAGGAGAGGAGAAAAGAGGAGGAGAGAGAAAGAGAGAGAGAGAGAAGAGAGGAGAGAGAGAGGAGAAGAGAGAGGAGAAAAAAGAGAGAAGAGAGAAGTCAACCCCTCCTATTTGGAAGGAAAAACAGGAGCAAAGTCCATTTTCCCACTGATACTAGTCCCCCCACACACACACACGCACACACCACACACACAACACACACACCACAACACACACACACAACACACAACACACACACACAACACCTCGTAACCTGGCAAAAACCCCTTTTTATTTTCAATAGAATAGCGCGTGGGGGGCAATGTCTCAGCAAATGGGGGTCACTTAAAACCTAAAATCACCCTTTTCTTTTCCCTTCCCCACTACGTTAAAAGTTTGAAAAAAATTAACCCTTTCCCCGTTTTTACAGTAGGGTGAGGTAAGCGGGCCCGGGTAATGTAAACACCTCGGTCCCTCTCAACCCCGATAACATGGCAATATAATGCAGCCTCGACCCTGCCAATCGTTTTTTTCACGTAGGGGGAGGTAAGCGTGGCCGAGGTAAATGATAACACACCCTCGGTCCCTCTCAAGCCCTGATAACATGGCACTCTTTCATCCATCAACATATTTTTCGACATATTTTCATCAACATATTTTTAAGATTTTTTTTTTTTAGAACAATAACATGTAAAAAACTATTTATTTTTTTATTTTTTTTATTCTATGATATTTTCAAAAAAAATAATAAGGGGGGGGGGCTATGAAACAGGTGTGGGTGCCTGGTTACACGACCTTTCAAGGGAATGACTTTTCGAGCGAAAGACGATTCGAGCGAATGACTTTTCCAGCGGAGGACCATTCGAGTGAATGGCTATTCGAGCGTAGGATAGATATGCTACTATACACGCATGGTATTAAACAATAAGGACTAAGAAATTGCTTGTTATTGTATCTTAAGAGATTTTCTGTCAGATGTCTGGTTTAGAAATATATTTTGTTGAAATCCAATGTTTCATTTGTTCATCAGTTGCAAACATTGCAACTAATATATTATCATAAGCTTCGCCTTATCCTCATCCTGTGTGACACACACACACACACACACACACACACACACACACACACACACACACACACACACACACACACACACACACACACACACACACACACACACACACACACACACACACACACACACACACACACACACACACACACACACACACACACACACACACACACACACACTGCCTGGAGTACCACTAACTACCCTTCCTCAATCAACACGAAGGAAGGCACCGGAACTACTCCGGGATCTCGCCGGTTTGTTTCGACTCAAAGCTGAGTGAAGCAGCCCCAGGCAAATACGAGGGCATTTATAAACCTCGTTTTCTTTTGTTAGTCAGTCATCTGTATATAGCTGAAGCGTTACTACTCTCTCGAGGAACATAGCAGTAACACCATTCTTGTGCCTTTAAGTAAGTACCAACCAGTCAACATTAGCACCGGGGACTCTACTCAAGTCAACTCACATTATTATTAGCTTTACTACCTGGTGGTGAATTCATCTTATATCTTTTGTGTTTTCTCTAGGGTGTGTATGAATTTCAGTATTCATCTAGTCATTTCA
>JACEEZ010019590.1:131492-133238 GCA_016584305.1 Chionoecetes opilio | reverse complement strand
TTTTTCTTTTTACCCCCCTATCATTTTTGGTTAGGGGAAACTTCCCTTTTGTATTCCTTTTCCATCTTTAGGGACTGGTATCATTTTCCAACGGGTTTTCTTACAAGTAGTTGATAGAAAGTAGTATGTAGTTCAGCAGATACCCTCGCTATGGACCAATAGGTCTCCTGGTGTCTGTTATTCCTATGTAATCCTATGTAATCCTCCTCCTCCTCCTCCTCCTCCTCCTCCTCCTATTTTGTATTATTATCCATTTATTCTCCCTCCACTTTGCCCTCCTTTGCGTTCTCTCCTCCTTCTGGTCCTACTCTAAGCTCCTCGTCACCTACAACCACCACCTACTTGCTTATAATTCCCTTTCTGTTCCTACCATTTGATATCAAAAGAAATTACTCAGTTAATATACGTAATGTGAAGTACCCGAATAAAACATAGATACTTCCCTTCCCTTCTCTTCCCTTCTTTCTTACTTTTCTTTCTTTCGTCTTTGCATTTTTCTCCTAGCCAAGATAAGAAACAAAATCACGAATTCGTCCACCATACACACTGCCATATCTCTCTCTCTCTCTCTCTCTCTCTCTCTCCCCCCTCTCTCCTCCTCTCCTCTCTCTCTCTCTCTCTCTCTCTCTCTCTCCCTCTCTCCCTTCCTCTCTCTCTCTCTCTCCTCCTCTCTCTCTCTCTCTCTCCTCTTCTCATCTTCCTCTCTCTCTCTCTATCTCTCTCTCCTCTCTCTCTCCTCTCTCTCTCTCTCCATAAACCCCAAAGCATTTTACGAGGCTACGTACGATGTCCCATAATCTTAGAATAGAAACAGGCAGGAGAAAGGGGAATACCGAAAGAACTACGACTGTGTTCATGTGCAAAATGCAGTGCGGGAAATGAGTCCCATGTGTTGTTGCAGTGTCCACTCTCCAGCCAATGTGGGACGGAACTATGACATGCTAGACTTCTCCAGTATGGGTAATTTATGGTACAAGTGATAAAGTAGGCTTCTGTGCGTTATATATATGATGTATTGAAATTATATACGTAAGGGATGTGTCACCATAGTAGATGTGTTTTGTTTGTTTGTTTTAGGTCAATATGAAATATGAAATAATATCATTTTGGACAAATATGGGAAAGTTATACATGTCATAACGTAAAATGTTTGTGAAAACTTTTGTCAATAAACTAATAAATAAGAAATAATCTCTCTCTTTCTCCTAGCCAAGGTAAGAAACAAAATCACGAATTCGTCCACGATACATGTTGCCATTTTTGTTTCTCTCTTTTCTCTCCTCTCTCCTCTCTCTCTCTCTCTCTCTCTCTTTTCTCTCTCTCCCCTCTCTCTCTCTCTCTCCTCTCTCCCCTCTCTCTCTCTCCTCTCTCTCTCTCTTTTCTCTCTCTCTCTCTCTCTCTCCTCTCTCCTCTCTCTCTTCTCCTCTCTCCCCTCCTCTCTCTCTCTCTCTCTCTCCTCTCTCTCTCTCTCTCTCTCCGGGAGTATCAGGTGCACAAGACTAACCTGATTGCCAATACTCGCATCTTCTTCACATTCCTCTCATATTTATGGAATGCATCACAAAAAGGTATTAATTATTTCTTATGATTAATAGCCACATCTATCAACGTAATTAAAGAATACAAAGAGAGCCATGACATTAATGACACTTGTTACCCCATGGACTCTAACGGTATACAGCGCGTCAGATATTACGACAATACCTCACCGATGTAAAAATAATAAAATAAAGAAATATTAAAAAA
>JACEEZ010019590.1:116492-126492 GCA_016584305.1 Chionoecetes opilio | reverse complement strand
TAAACCGTGGCAGCGTATGATATAGCTAAGTCTATAATATACACAAACGCGGCATAAACAACATCTATCTATCTTACCACATACAAAAACACACACAGACAAATACAAAGAGGCAGGATTAAGGAGCTGAGAAAACAAGAGAATAAGAACAAGGCTATAAAATCACCACCACTTCCTTGACCAGAGTATTAAGTGAACGAGAGATAAGAGAAAGGTGTCAGGGAGGTTAAAGACACAAAAAACAAAGTGTAGGTCCTCTTATATATTGCCAAAGTGGGACAAGGAACACAGGACCAGGCTATGACGTGAGCCGTGACCAAGCGATGGAGCGACGTGTGCAAAACAATGATGAGCAGGCGAGACACACACACAGTTAGCATGTTATAGAGGGTACAAAAAGATGGTTGGTTGGGGTTAGAGCAGGAGACACACACAGTTAGCATGTTATATAGGGTACAAAAAGATGTTTGGTTGGGGTTAGAGCAGGAGACACACACAGTTAGCAAGTTCTATAATAGGGTATAAAAGGTTGGTTGGTTGGTAGGTTAGAGTAACACCCGTTACCTCACCGTTACCCGTGCCTTGGTGTTAGGAAGAAATGGACTGATTTCACTACTGTGCCTGATGTCTGAATGATGAATGTAGAGTTGCAAGAGTGTTATATCTGATCACCCTGAGTCTGCCATGGAACGCTGACGACTCCCACTGCTGCCTCATCCCCTCCCTGTCTGATTATCATCATTAATTCACACTTTTTGCTTACTATGTCCTGCTGGCACACACACACACACACACACACACACACACACACACACGCACACACACACACGCACACACACACACGAAGGCTAATCGTGCTGTGATACGTGCTCTGTGCTTCGTCTTGGAACTCTCTAGGAGTGGAACAGGTAGGATCTGGCTGTGCTACAGTCTCTAGGCTTCATCTTGGAACCCAGCACAGAGTGTGCGCGCTAACTCCAACCTGCCAGGCGTTACCTTGGAGTTAGTGGGTGATGCGAGGTGACTTCAGGCGGCGCGGCCCTCGGTAAAGTGTAGAGTGACACAGTGCACGCGTACAATGCCCATTGCATTACTGCTGTTAACGTGGTTGGCGGGGGTGGTGGTGGGCAGGTATGTCGCCACCAGACTGCAAGGTCGTGACCGAGGCCCCGCACGACAGCCTGGCCGCCGGGGCTGGGCCACCCAGGGCCTCGCGGGGGGCTCCCTGGTGGTGGTGGTGGGCTGGGTGGCCCTCCTGGCCTACCTGGACCTCGCCCGCCTGGACGACGGTGTCCTGAGGACCGTCCGTCACTGGCTGAAGGGCGATGGTCTGTGGTGGCTGGGGGTGTTCCAGCCACCCCGTGTAGACAACTTCTACACGGCCTGTCCGCCACCCCGGGGCGACTGGCGGGCCTGACTGCCCGTGGTGGGGCAGTGCCTCGCCCACCGTCAGGCGTTGAGGCACCACCAGTGCCGCCTCGCCACGCTGCAGGCGCTGCAGGAGACCTACAAGGAGTTCTCCGCGCAGTGCCTCCTGGGGTGGGGCGTCGCCAGCCTCGTCCTGGCCAAGGGGTGGGCGTGCTGGCACTACGCGGTGACCAGCGCGTTGTGTCTAAGGCTGTGGCTTCAAGTCCTGGGTTTCCTTCGAGGACTAAAGACCACCGCCCAACACCCATGGCACACACACCCACCCCCTCCTTCACCCCCTCACGCCACCCCCGCCCAGCAGGACCTGACGGTCAAGGCGAGGCAACTCTCGCCCAAAGGCAAAAAGAAGAAAAACACCTTTGGGCGAGAAATGCGGAGGCTAATGAAGGATCTGAGGGAGATTTTTTATGATGATATCAAGGAAAACATCATAAGAATCAGAAATGAACGTCGCGCCAAAAAGCGACCCCTCCCCCTCATCCACCACCGCCCTACCGCGCCCGCCAACATCATTCATCGCACACACCCTTGAACAGTAACACCCTTTACATCACAACGCTTCAACCCCCCCCGCCCCCCTTCTGAAGCAACCCCCCGTCCTCCTACACACTATAGCCCACCCCCATTCTCCTTAAAAAGCAATACCCTATCCACCCCCGAGCTACAGCCCCACTCCCTTGAAAACCCATTCCCCGCCCCCCACAAACAACCCTCCCACCCCCTTAAAAAGCCATTCCCGTCCCCCTACACCCTAAAGCCACCAAATCCACCAAGCTACAGCCCCCAAACCTCCCTTCAACTACAATCCCCCCATCCAGCATTGAGCTAAAGCCCTCCATCCCCCTTAAACAGCAATAACCTCATCCACCCCCAAGCTACAGTCCCCCAAACTCCCCTTAAACAACAATCCCCCCATCCATCCCCAAGCTACAGCCCCCAAACTCCTCTTAAACAACAATCCCTCCATCCACCACCAAGCTACAGCCCCTCCACCCCCTTAAACAACAATCCCTCCATCCACCCCCAAGCTACAGCCCCCCAAACTCCCCTTAAACAACAATCCCTCCATCCACCACCAAGCTACAGCCCCCAAACTCCCCTTAAACAGCAATCCCCCCCCATCCACCCCCAAGCTACAGTCCCCCAAACTCCCCTTAAACAACAATCCCCTCATCCACCCGCAAGCTACAGCCCCCCAAACTCCCCTTAAACAACAATCCCCCCATCCACCCCCAAGCTGCAGCCCCAAACTCCCTTTAAACAATAATCCCCCCATCCATCCCCAAGCTACAGCCCCCAAACTCCCTTAAAAACAATCCCCCCATCCACCCCAAGTTAGCTACAGCCCCCCAAACTCCCCTTAAACAACAATCCCCCCATCCATCCCCAAGCTACAGCCTCCCAAACTCCCCTTAAACAACAATCCCCCCATCCATCCCCAAGCTACAGCCAACAAACTCCCCTTAAACAACAATCCCCCCATCCACCCCCAAGTTACAGCCCCCAAACTCCCCTTAAACGACAATCCCCCCATCCACCCCCAAGCTACAGCCTCCCAAACTCCCCTTAAACAACAATCCCCCCATCCACCCCAAGCTACAGCCCCCAAACTCCCCTTAAACAACAATCCCCCATCCACCCCCAAGTTACAGCCCCCAAACTCCCTTAAACGACAATCCCTCCATCCACCCCCAAGTTACAGCCCCCAAACTCCCCTTAAACAGCAATCCCCCCATCCACCCCCAAGCTACAGCCCCCCAAACCCCCCTTAAACAACAATACCCCCATCCACCCCCAAGCTACAGCCCCCCAAACTCCCCTTAAACGACAATCCCTCCATCCACCCCCAAGCTACAGCCCCCAAACTCCCTTAAACAACAATTCCTCCATCCACCACCAAGCTACAGCCCCCCAAACTCCCCTTAAACAACAATCCCCCCATCCATCCCAAGCTACAGCCCCCCAAACTCCCCTTAAACAACAATCCCCCCATCCATCCCCAAGCTACAGCCCCCCAAACTCCCCTTAAACAACAATCCCCCCATCCACCCCCAAGTTACAGCCCCAAACTCCCCTTAAACGACAATCCCTCCATCCACCCCCAAGTTACAGCCCCCAAACTCCCCTTAAACAGCAATCCCCCCATCCACCCCCAAGCTACAGCCCCCCAAACTCCCCTTAAACAACAATACCCCCATCCACCCCCAAGCTACAGCCCCCCAAACTCCCCTTAAACGACAATCCCTCCATCCACCCCCCAAACTACAGCCCCCAAACTCCCCTTAAACAAACTTCCTCCATCCACCACCAAGCTACAGCCCCCCAAACTCCCCTTAAACAACAATCCCCCCATCCATCCCCAAGCTACAGCCCCCCAAACTCCCCTTAAACAACAATCCCCCCCTCCCATCCCCAAGTTACAGCCCCCAAACTCCCCTTAAACAACAATCCCCCATCCACCCCAAGCTACAGCCCCCCAAACTCCCTTAAACAACAATCCCCCATCCACCCCCAAGCTACAGCCCTCAAACTCCCCTTAATTGAACAGTAAACAGTAATTACAGATTGAACACTCTAAGAAAAGCTATAAACGTTAATTTTTACCTTAACTACTTGCACACAATTTGACTTACAGTAACAATATCCTTTGTATGAACAAAATAACTTTATATAAACACTACAGGCAAGCAGTTTTTTTTCTTCATTGTATGTACATTTTTAAAACATTCTGTAAAATAAGCAAAAATTTGTTAGATGCGGTATTTTTATGGTGTTTGAGACAAGGCGAGGGTATCATGTAGCCCAAAAAGTTGATGCGATAGCGAAAAACTGGGGTCATTTTTGGATTCAGAGGCCGAAAGTTAGTCAAAAACAAGTGTCAGATCTGACTCAATGAAAATTGTGTTCCCAGTGTTATCATTCCTCAAGCATGAACATCTATACTCCTCCATTTTTGTCCCATTATAATTTATCATTCCCTCAATCATAAAAATCTTCTATCATTTCATTTTTGTCCCATTATCAATCCCTCAATCATAGAAAATTTATATCCGCCTCCATTTTTGTCCAATTAATTATCATTCCCTCAATCATAAAAAATCTTCTATCCGTCTCCATTTTTGTCCCACTACCACCTCAATAAAAAATAATATTATTGTTTAATGGACGGGGAGAACATTTTGAGGGCTAACTGGCTCAAAAGAATATCATATCATTATATACATCCTTAGTAGGTACAGTACATGAGGAGTGAATTATTATCTTAGTTGTGAATGAAGCAAGCAAACTAGATCAGCAGGTTTTATATATCTTACTGAATTAGCACATACTTAACCCTATTATATTCATTTATGTGTCTGAGGAGGATGAGAGAGAGAGAGAGAGAGAGAGAGAGAGAGAGAGAGAGAGAGAGAGAGAGAGAGAGAGAGAGAGAGAGAGAGAGAGAGAGAGAGAGAGAGAGAGAGAGAGAGAGGAGAGAGAGAGAGAGAGAGAGGAGAGAGAGAGGGGGGGGGGGGATAGGATAGCCGACGTTTCTTATAGAGATGTCGAGTAGGCACTAAGGGCAGAGGTTCAAGGGTGTCCAGCTTAAAGGCAAGGGTGGAGAAGTGGTGTACCTTCCCGCAGCAACTTGAGACATCCTTTGCATCGAGACAGCTAAATGAGACGATGATTTTGTGAACTTTTTGTGAACAGTTTTGTGATTTTGAAGGCTGGGGAAAAGAACACACACACAAATTTTCCTTTTTTTCTCCATTTATTTACCTTGAACGATTTTGTGAACTTTTTCGTGAACTTTTTGTGATTTTGAAGGCTGGGAAAATCAACATACACACAAATTTCCCTTTTTTCTCCATGTTTTTATCTTGAAAGTTCAAATTGAGTCTAAAACTAGGAGAATATAGTCTGTTTTTTTACCTCAAATTAATGAAAAACAATGCATCCAGACTTTACCGATGCAAAGTGGATGAAGTTGCGAAGCGAACACAACATTCCCTCAACAAAAACAAAATGCATATACACCACAGCGTGTGTTTACGAGCGAACTGTGTTGAGGTGAAGTAAAGAGGTGCAAGGGTGCTTCCTCCCCCACCACACCCCTCTCCCCCCCACCACACCCCTCTCACCTCCACCACACCCCTTTTTCCCCACAACCCAACTTTTTTTCCCTCCCAACCCCCTCCGCCTCCATCCAACCAAAACACCCCTCTCACCCCCAAACCCCCTTCCTAACACACACTTTTTTACCACAACCTTTTCCCAAAATCTATTGTTTCCCAATTCCTTAAACACTCCCCTACCCCAAAATCCTTTCATTACTCCCCACATTTTGACCCCTCCTCATTCCAACTTTCCCTTCCTCCCGTTTTAATTCCCTCAATTTCCCCCAAACCCTTTCATACCCCTTTTTAACCCAACACCACTTTAAACCTTCATTACCAACACATTAAAACCCATTCCCATACCTTTTAAAATCTCAAACCCAAAACATTTCACTCCCAAAAAACCCCAAAAAAAAAAAAACCCCCTACATCCAAAAAATTCCCTCAAACCATAAAATTCCCTCTTCCATAAAATTCCTCCAAATCCATAAAACTCCCTCTAACACCAAAAAATTCCCTTCCAAACATAAAACTCCCTCAAATCATTTAAATTCCCTTCAAATCCTTTTAAAATCCCTCACCCAAAAAAATTCCTCCAAATCCTTTAAAACTCCTCCAACATCCAAAAATTCCTCCAAATCCATAAAATTCCCTCCAACATCCATAAAATCCTCTAACATCAAAAACTCCCCCCAACCATCTATAAAAATCCCTCCAACATCCATAAAATTCCCTCCAACATCCATAAAATTCCCTCCAACATCCATAAAACTCCCTCCAACATCCATAAAACTCCCTCCAACATCCATAAAATTCCCTCCAACATCCATAAAATTCCCTCCAACATCCATAAAACTCCCTCCAACATCCATAAAATTCCCTCCAACATCCATAAAACTCCCTCCAACATCCATAAAATTCCCTCCAACATCCATAAAATTAACTCCAACATCCATAAAACTCCCTCCAACATCCATAAAACTCCCTCCAACATCCAAAAAACTCCTCCAACATCCATAAAATTCCCTCCAACATCCATAAAATCCCTCCAACACCCAAAAAAAATTCCCTCCAACATCCATAAAACTCCCTCCAACATCCATAAAACTCCCTCCAACATCCATAAAACTCCCTCCAACATCCATAAAACTCCCTCCAACATCCATAAAACTCCCTCCAACATCCATAAAACTCCCTCCAACATCCATAAAATTCCCTCCAACATCCATAAAATTCCCTCCAACACCCATAAAAACTCCCTCCAACATCCAAAAAAACTCCCTCCAACATCCATAAAACTCCCTCCAACATCCATAAAACTCCCTCCAACATCCATAAAATTCCATCCAACATCCATAAAACTCCCTCCAACATCCATAAAACTCCCTCCAACATCCATAAAACTCCCTCCAACATCCATAAAATTCCCTCCAATATCCATAAAACTCCCTCCAACATCCATAAAACTCCCTCCAACATCCATTAAAACTTCCCTCCAACATCCCATTAAAATTCCCTCCAACATCCATAAAATTCCCTCCCAACTCCATAAAATTCCCTCCAACATCCAAAAAATTTCCCCTCCAACATCCATAAAATTCCCTCAACATCCATAAAAATTCCCTCCAACATCCATAAAATCCCTCCAACATCCATAAAATTCCCTCCAACATCCATAAAACTCCCTCCAACATCCATAAAACTCCCTCCAACATCCATAAAATTCCCTCCAACATCCATAAAATTCCCTCCAAACATCCCATAAAATTCCCTCCAACATCCATAAAACTCCCTCCAAAAATCCATAAAATTCCTCCAACATCCATAAAACTCCCTCCAACACCCAAAAAATTTTCCCTTCCAACATCCATAATAAACTCCCCCCAAACATCCCTAAAACTCCCTCCAACATCCATAAAATTCCCTCCAACATCCATAAAATTCCCTCCAACATCCATAAAATTCCCTCCAACATCCATAAAACTCCCTCCAACATCCATAAAATTCCTCCAACATCCATAAAACTCCCTCCAACACCCAAATAAAATTCCCTCCAACATCCATAAAAACCCCCTCCAACATCCATAAAACCCCCTCCAACTCCATTAAACTCCCTCCAACATCCATAAAACTCCTCCAACATCCATAAACTCCCTCCAACATCCATTAAACTCCCTCCAACATCCATAAAATTCCCTCCAACATCCATAAAACTCCCTCAAACATCCATAAAACTCCCTCCAACATCCATAAAACTCCCTCCAACATCCATAAAATTCCCTCCAACATCCAAAAACCCCTCCAACATCCATAAAACTCCCTCCAACATCCATAAAACTCCCTCCAACATCCATAAAATTCCCTCCAACATCCATAAAATTCCCTCCAACATACCCAAAACTCCCTTCAACATTCCTCAATACATAAAAACCCCTCCATCACCCCTCTAATACTCCCCAACACACTTTAACCCCACTCTTACATTCTTCAACACCCCCAAAACACCCCACTAATTCTCCCCAACACCCTCTAACAGACTAACACCCCTCCAACTTTCGTCAACACCCCCAAAATACCCCACTAATACTCCCCAACACCCTCTAACACCCCTCCAACATTCTCCAACGCCCCCAACGCACCTCAAAACATTCTCTTCAACACAACCTCAGCCACTGCTTTCCAATCTTTGCCCGGCTTCAGGTCATCGCGCCAGGCATTTCCCGCGCTCTCGGATCCAAGGCGGCACTTTACCCACGAAAAGGCAGGCGGTCAGGGGCGAAGGACGAAGGGTGAAGGACGAAGGACGAAGGAGGAAGGGCGAAGGATGAAGGAGGAAGGGCGAAGGATGAAGGACGAAGGAGAAAGGACGAAGGAGAAAGGACGAAGGAGGAAGGATGAAGGAGGAAGAACGAAGGAGGAAGGACGAAGGAGGAAGGAGGAAGGAGGAAGGGCGAAGGATGAAGGACGAAGGACGAAGGACAAAGAACGAAGGACGATGAACGAAGGACGAAGGAGGAAGGGCGAAGGATGAAGGACGAAGGAGGAAGGGCGAAGGAGGAAGGAGGAAGGGCGAAGGATGAAGGACGAAGGAGGAAGGACGAAAGAGGAAGGAGGAAGGAGGAAGAACGAAGGAGGAAGAACGAAGGAGGAAGGACGAAGGAGGAAGAACGAAGGAGGAAGAACGAAAGAGGAAGAACGAAAGAGGAAGGACGAAGGAGGAAGGGCGAAGGAGGAAGGAGGAAGGGTGAAGGGTGAAGGACGAAGGACGAAGGACGAAGAACGAAGGAGGAAGGACGAAGGAGGAAGGAGGAAAGGACGAAAAAAGGAAGAACGAAAGAGGAAGGACGAAGGAGGAAGGGCGAAGGAGGAAGGACGAAGGTACAGGGTTAGGTTGAGAGATGGGAAGGTTGACGTGGTGGTTATGGTCAAGGGGATAGAAAGGGGAGAAGAATAGGTAAGGGGATAGAAAGGGAAGAAGAATAGGTAAGGGGATAGAATGGAGGTGGAAAGGTGCGTTGGGTTCGTCAGGAGATCCAATGGGGAAGGAATTAATTAAGGGGAAAGAGGAAGGAAGGTTTTGTAGGGAAAGGGGAAGGAAGGAAGGAAGGAAAGAAAGAAGGAAGAAATCTGGTACGAGGAGTTAACGTGCGAGAGAGAGAGAGAGAGAGAGAGAGGGGAGGGGAAGAGAGAGGAGAGAGAGAGAGAGAGGGAGAGAGAAAAGAGAGAGAGAGAGAGAGAGAGAAGTTTTTCTTAAAAAAAAAACACACCCCACCACAACACACACACACAAAACACACACACAACACACACCACACACATACACAAACATACACATAAAATTAAAACACACAACACACTGTTACTAAGGGAATGGAAAGTGTTTGTGTGCGTCTCTCTCTCCCCTCTCTCTCTCCCCCTCTCTCTTTTCTCTCTCTCTCTCTCTCTCTTTTCCTCCCCTCTCTCTCTCTCTCTCTCTCTCCCCTTCTCTTCCTCTCCACCATGACAATGTTTTCCTATATTTCAATATTTTTTAAGATTAACAATTAACTTCCTTTGTACTTTTATATATGCATTCATTCCAATTATTATTTCCTCATATTCGTCAATTTATCGCCACGACGCTGTTTATTCTGCTCAATCATTTTTCATAATATTTTTTTCCCCTTGTGACTTTTTCATGAGTTTCAATATTTTACACTTATTTCTTTGCGGATTTTCACACTGAATTTTTTGTTCTTATCGGTTATTCATTTATTTATTTATTATCTTTTTTTTCATTCTTGGTATTATTTATTCAGCTATCTTTTTTTCATTGAATTTTTAGATATGTTGTTCGAGGGTTTAACTGAAATGCCCCCCCCCCCCCCCCCCCTTTTTTTTTTTTTTCCTTTTCTCCTCTCCTCTCTCTCTACTCTTTCTTCTCTCTCTCTCTCTCTTTTCCTTTTCTCTCTCTCTCCCCTTTCCCTCTCTCC
>JACEEZ010019590.1:92500-99021 GCA_016584305.1 Chionoecetes opilio | reverse complement strand
GGGCTGGGGGGGCGGTCGCCTCGCCCACCCTACACGCCCTCCCGGGTTTTCCACCACGCCGGTCCCCTTTCGGCTCCTTTCCCATACCAAGCAGCTTTCGACAAGAAACATAAACCTTGCCCCAGCCACAAACCTTGTGGGCGCCCCCTTGCCTCCCTCCACGCCGATTGTTTTCTTACAGATACAACCCGATGGGAAGGATGGGTTTTCAGGTAGCGTGCCAATGCCCATAAGCCGAAGTTGGCGCTAAAGGACTATGCAGGTAATAGGCCTCGATTCAGCCCCAACGGTGCAATCGCTGATTTGACACGTAATCATCCCATGATACCCCATGATTCGCGAAGACACTTATTACCAAAGGCATCGATTCGTCTCTTCAAGTCTCTATTTAGTGTCCATGTCTCACAACCATAGAGTAAGACAGGGATCAAAAGCGACTTGAAGATCCGGATCTTTGTCCTCCTGCACAGGTACCGACAACGCCAAATACTCCCGCTGAGCGAGTCCATAACACCGTGGGCAATGCCAATCCACCGTAAGACTTCTTGACGTGACCCGTCGTCATTATGGCGATTAAGTTTATACAGGTAAGTCAGAGAAAAAATTAGTAAAAATCCACCCAAATATATATTCCATCACCACTAACTACTCAAAACAAAAACAAAAACAACAAAAACAAAAACAATAACAACTATTATAACAACAATAACAACAACAACAACAACTATTACTACAATAACAACATTAAACATTATCCTCATTAAACAAAGTCACACGATTTCACATCAAAAATTACCAACATAAAAAAAACTACACACACACAGACACACACACACCACACACACAAAGACTGGTACAAAACGTGACAAAACACAAGGTAAAGAGTAACAAAAGAGCGATGCTAATGAGAAAAGGTGCAATTAATATATTTCAGGTAATTACTTCCGGTTCTGCGCGAATATCACATCCGTCTTTCACGTGTGCGCGTTTTTGTGATGCGGAGGAAACAAGCGGTGCAGCAACGCTTTGTCAGACCACATAAGACAAAAGAGGAACGAGCGCACACACACACACACCACACACACACACACACACACACACCACACACACGCACACACACACGCACACACACACACAAGTAGTAGTAGTAGCAGTAGTAGTAGTTTTAGCAGTAGTAGTAGTAGTAGTAGTAGTAGTAGTAGTAGTAGTAGTAGTAGTAGTAGTAGTAGTAGTAGTAGTAGTAGTAGTAGTAGTAGTAGTAGTAGTAGTAGTAGTAGTAGTAGTAGTAGTAGAAATAGTAGTTAATTAGTAGTAGTAAGTAGTAGTAGTAGTAGTAGTAGTGAAGTAGTAGTAGTATAGTAGTAGTAGTAGTAGTAGTAGTAGTATAGTAGTAGAAATATTAGTAGTAGTATAGTAGTATAGTTAGTATAGTATTAAATATAGTAGTATAGTAAATAGTATAGTAGTTTGGGAGTAGTATAGTAGTAGTAGTAGTAGTAGTAGTAGTAGTAGTAGTAGTAGTAGTAGTAGTAAATTAATAATAATAATAATAGCAATAGTAATAACAATAATAATGAAAACAACATATCATTTCACATATTTATTTTCCCTTTTTTTAAAGTTTCTAAGAATGACTATTTATCATAGTGATTTGCATGTTCATATGATATGTATTACAATTTTTTTTTTCTCTCTCTCTCTCTTTCTGTTTGGATGATGCCACGCTTTCACCGGAAATGACGTGTCTGCACAAACACACACACACACACACACACACACACACACAGCCCTGGTTGCGCCTCTTTTTGGTCACCGTCCTCATTATACCTGAGTCTTATTACCGCTTGCATTACACCTGCATTCTGTTTTCTTCCACATTTCAAGACTATAACTGGAAGAGGAGGAGGAGGAGGAGGAGGAGGAGGAGGAGTGTAATGTTTGTGTCTTTTGTTTCTTAACTTATTTAACTAGAGGATTATTATATCGTGTGTGCGAAATTAGACTTGTTTTTACCTTACACACTTCCTTACAAGACTGTCTCTCTCTCTCTCTCCCTCTCTCTCTCTCTCCTTCCCCTCTCTCTCTCTCTCCTCTCTCTCTCTCTCTCTCTCTCTCTCCTCTCTCCCCTCTCCTCTCTCTCTCTTTTCCCCCGTCACCACCCGCCACACCCCAACCCACCCCACAACCACACACACACACACACACACACACACACACACACCACACACACACACACAAAGCAAAATATCATACAAAACACAAGTAAACAAATACTAATGACCAGGTAACCTTACATCACTGTACTAATTACTATAACATCAAAACTACTAATACCATCAAGTCCTCAACCATTAAAATCCTATGTGATAGTAATAATAGTGATGAAGTAATTCAGTAACAATTTTTATAAGATAACAAAAAAATTACACTTCCTGACTAATTTCTGAAACATATATACATGTCATTCTATACCTGAGTACTTGTTTGGAACGCGTCAAATATTTGTATAGATCAGGTTTAGGTCAGGGAAGAGAAGCAAGAAGAGGACGAGGAAGAAAAGGAAGAGGAGAATTTCGAGAGGAAGAAAAGGAAGAGGAGAATTTCGAGAGGAAGAAAAGGGAGAGGAGAATTTCGAGAGGAAGAAAAGGAAGAGGAGAATTTCGAGAGGAAGAAAAAGGAAGGGGAAAGAAATTTCGAGAGAAAGAAAGGAAGAGGAGAATTTCGAGAGGAAGAAAAGGAAGAGGAGAATTTCGAGAGGAAGAAAAGGAAGAGGAGAATTTCGAGAGGAAGAAAAGGAAGAAGAGAATTTCGAGAGGAAGAAAAGGAAGAGGAGAATTTCGAGAGGAAGAAAGGGAAGAGGAGAATTTCGAGAGGAAGAAAAGGAAGAGGAGAATTTCGAGAGGAAGAAAAGGAAGAGGAGAATTTCGAGAGGAAGAAAGGGAAAGGGGAAAGGAATTTCAAAGAGGAAGAAAAAAGGAAGAGGAGAATTTCGAGAGGAAGAAAAGGAAGAGGAGAATTTCGAGAGGAAGAAAAGGAAGAGGGAAGGAGGGAGAATATAAAATGAAATATGAATGATTACCTCCGTAGACTCTGTGTGTGTGTGTGTGTGTTAAGATAAGATTTTCATCCTATCTAGACACTTTGCAAGTACCAACTACAAGGTTATTGACTATACAAAGCGCCGCCACGTCAGCACGAACTAGGCGGACTCGAACCGCTGACCGAATGCACAGGGACGCTGCACATTGCGAGCTCACGTCTCTACCAACCTTGCCACCCTGACGGGCCGTGTGTGTGTGTGTGTGTGTGTGTGTGTGTGTGTGTGTGTGTGTGTGTGTGTGTGTGTGTGTGTGTGTGTGTGTGTGTGTGTGTGTGTGTGTGTGTGTGTGTGTGTGTGTGTGTGTCTGGGATGTACTTCAAAATCACTGGACCATTACATGTCTCTTTCGATTCAGCATCCTCTCTCTCTCTCTCTCTCTCTCTTCTCTCTCTCTCTCTCTCTCTCTCTTACACTCCGCGCTTCATAATTTCCGTATCTCCGCCACAGAAAGAAATAATCGCCTACGTTAATTGACCTTCATCTTGTCGCCGTGTTTTGTTCGCCGCCCCGACACGACACATAAAGAAAGTTTATACACTCATTGGCGTTGCCGCGATCACTATCATCAGCGCTTGTATCCAATTACACCTCAAAAGTAGAGAAATGTTTTATTAAATAGTTACCCCGTGAGCTAGGGAGGGGGAGGGGGGTTGGGGGTTGGGGGGGGGGGTGAAGGGGGTGGAATTAGTTGTTGGGGAGGGTGGTTGGGGGTGAAGGTGGTGGATGGGTTGTTAGGGAAGGAGTGGAAGGGGAGGGGGGTTGGGTGGGGTTTTGGGGGGGTGGGGTGGAATGGGTGTTGGGGAGGTGGTTGTGGTGGGGTGGCAGAGGGGTGATGTTGGGGGTATAGGTGGTGGAATGGTTGCTGGGGAAAGGAGTGGTTGTGGTTGTGGTTGTGGTAACATACTACTACTACAACTACTACAACTACTACTACTACTACTATTACTACTACTACAACTACTACTACTACTACTATTACTACTACTACTATTACTACTACAACTACTACTATACTACTACTACAACTACTACTACTACTACTACTACTACTACTACATTAACAATTACAGATCACCATTATCGTAGCAATAACACAGTATGAATGAGAAAGCAAAGTAGTTGAAAAGAAAGAGTAGTTGTGGTTGTGGTTGTGGTTCGTTCTCCAACACACCGCTACTACAACTACTACTACCCCTATAACTAATAACAACAATAACAATTACGACTCCCCATTATCGCCGCAATAACACAGTATGAATGAGAGAGAAGAGTAGGAGAGAAACAAAAAGCTTAAACATAACAATTATCTTAACACGACCGCGCGGAAAATAATCCTCCGGTGAAACTTGACACAAAAACATTCCGACGATAATTCGAACATAATCAAGTGAAAAAAGGAGTCAAATATAATGAGAAAATAGAGAAGTAATGTATATACGTATATATAGATAAATATGGAGTAGAAAATAATGTTCCATGCAGTTAGCTTTGTGTTTGTGGTGTTGCTGTTGTTGTTGTTGTTGTCATAAAAGAAAGGATGGTATAATGACATTAATAATAATAATAATAATAATGATATCAATTATATAAAAAATATACACAAATAAGACCAGTTTACACACGTTATTTTACTTACTTATAAGAAAAAGAAAAGTAAACAACAACAAAAATATAACAAAAACAACAAAAACAACAAAAACAACATAAACAGCAACAAAAACAACACCATCATCAACAACAACAACAACAACAACAAACAAAAAGAGCAAGAGCAACAACAAAACAATCATCTTTCGCGTCCCCAACAACAACAACAACACTCTCTGTCCCCTCGCCTGTCCTCTTCAACGCCAAGTCCTCTCTCTCTAAACAACAACAACAACAACAACAACAACAACCCTCTCCCGTCCCCTCCCCTGTCCTCTTCAACGCTAAGTCTCTCTCTCTCTAAACAACAACAACAACAACAACAACAACAACAACACTCTCCCGTCCCTCGCCTCTCCTCTTCACCGCCAAGAGTCTCCCAGTGTCACCTGCCCTAATCACACCCTGACGCGCCGCCGCCGCATTAAGCATAGCTCTGTAATTCCTACCTGCGACGGAAAGGTTACCTGTCGCTTAATTAGTGAGCGGAAGTCAGGTAATTACTAAGCTCGGTGAAGGTGAGTCCAAATACATAGAAGGATATTTTTACCTGTGTGAGTTGTAATAGTCAATTAACTGTACATTCTTTGGTGATTTTGTTAATGTAGGTGTTTGCTTTTTCCTATTTATTTGGTACACACACGTATTTGTTTTTAATATTATGTTATTTAATGTTTTCAAAGTTTATTATTTCTTGAAACAGACGAAAAACATTAAAATAGAAAAAGAAGACAGAAGTTAAAGTCAATGAACTATAGACTACTATTCTCTCTCTCTCTCTCTCTCTCTCTCTCTCTCTCTTTTCTCTCTCTCTCCTCTCTCTCTCTCTCTCCCCTCTCTCTCTCTCCTATCCCTACACTATACACTACCTACTACTACTACTACACACCACCACCACCACTCCCCACTACTACTACACTACTACTAATTACTACATACTATACTACTACTACAAACACTACTACTACTACTACTACTCTCTTCTCTTTTCTCTCTCTCTCTCTCCCCTCTCCTCTCTCTCTCTCTCTGTCTCTCTCTCTCTCTCTCTCTTTCTCTCTCTCTCTCTTTCAAAGTAGGCATTTCCTTAACATTATTCATTATTCATATCATTTTCATTCCTAGGTCATTTTTGTTCATTCAAGTGCTTGCTTTTGCTGGTTATTTCGTTGACATATTGGTTTTTTCTACGTCTATGTTATGTCATTTCTTCAAACTAAAGAGGGGATATTTTTACCTGTGTCATTTGTAAAAGTCAATGACCTGTACATTCTTTGGCGATTTTGCTGATTTAAGTGTTTGATTTCTTCTTCTCTCTTTCTCTCTCTCCCCCCCTCTCTCCTCTCTTTTCTCTTTTCTCCCCTCTCTCCCCTCTTCTCGCTCTCTCTCTCTCTCTCTCTCTCTCTCTCTCTCCATTCCTTTTCTTTTTACATGAGTTATCTGTTGTTTTTTAAGATAAGTAGTAGTGTTTTGAAAGGTTACCTGGTGTGATCTGGATATACGTAGTTGCAGTAGTACCAGTATTAAAATTGGTGGTAGTAGTAGTAGTATAGAAGCAGGAAGTGGAGGAAAAGGAGGAAGAGTAGTAATTGTAGGAACAGTAGTAGTAGTAGTAGTAGTAGTAGTAGTAGTAGTAGTAGTAGTAGTAGTAGTAGTAGTAGTAGTACACATATTTACTTTTTTATCTGTTACGTTATGTTTTCAAGCTTCATTATTTCATTTAACAGACACGAAAAAATCTAAACAAGAGTAAATGAACTGTACATACTGAGGTTAT
>JACEEZ010019590.1:55000-77500 GCA_016584305.1 Chionoecetes opilio | reverse complement strand
GAGGAGGAGGAGGAGGAAGTAAAGGAGGAGGAGGAGGAGGAAGTAAAGGAGGAGGAGGAGGAGGAAGTAAAGGAGGAGGAGGAGGAGGAAGTAAAGGAGGAGGAGGAGGAGGAGGAGAGAAAAAAGATGAAGACAGTTAGCGTGCAAGACAAAAATGATGCAAAACACGGCTTAAATCCTCCAAATTTAACACAACAACAAAAATGATAATAATAGAATAATATGTTTCTTCCTGTTACTGTTATAATCTTTGAACATTTCCTACACTCCCTTAAAATTGCATTACAAAACAAACAATCCAGACAATTATTTTTCCTTTCTTATGCTACTATACAGTGTTTGCGTCTGCCGTCTTAGTGTTTGCGTCTGCCGTCTTAGTGTTTGGGTCTGCCGTCTTAGTGTTTGCGTCTGCCGTCTTAGTGTTTGCGTCTGCCGTCTTAGTGTTTGCGTCTGCCGTCTTAGTGTTTGCGTCTGCCGTCTTAGTGTTTGCGTCTGCCGTCTTAGTGTTTGCGTCTGCCGTCTTAGTGTTTGCGTCTGCCGTCTTAGTGTTTGCGTCTGCCGTCTTAGTGTTTGCGTCTGCCGTCTTAGTGTTTGCGTCTGCCGTCTTAGTGTTTGCGTCTGCCGTCTTAGTGTTTGCGTCTGCCGTCTTAGTGTTTGCGTCTGCCGTCTTAGTGTTTGCGTCTGCCGTCTTCACTGTTCCATAATTGGTTCTTTGCTCAAGGTAGAAGAGAAGACTCGCACGTTACACTTTACTAAGGACAAAAAAATTACGGCCGACGCAAGAAAATTAACATTAGAAGAGAAAGGTATCAATATTAATTAACCTCTTATTTTCATGTTTCTGAATGTGAAGTAACCTTTGAATTTTATCCACTTTATAAATGTTTATCTGTGTTTCCTGGATGCCAGAAAGGCGTTTGACAGAGTGAATTACTGGAAGCTCTTTCATAAACTTCTGGTCAGGGGTACACCTGGGTACATTGTTAATTTATTAATGTACTGGTACACTACCCAGGAATTTACTGTTAAGTAGGGTAATTCCTTCTCGCTGTCCTTTAGTACTGCCAATGGTATTCGGCAGGGGGGGATTTTATCCCCCTACCTGTACAATGTGTACACGGATGATCTTAGTGCCAACCTTCGTGATACAGGTATCGGCTGCCACATACATGATGGGTGCATCAACTCACTGAGCTATGCTGATGAAATGGTTGGTACTGCTCGCACCCACTGCGGATGCGTTGCAGGACCTTATCATTGTGTGTCAGGTGTATGCTGCCAAGCATGACATTGTCTACAACACCACTAAGACAGAGTGCATGGTAGTATCACCGGCACGCGCTCAGGTGAATTACCTGAAAACAAGCATGGCTCGGTGGGTCTGCCCTCACTTTTGTGGATAGATTCGCATACCTAGGCCATGTTATATCCCACGACATGACTGATGATGATGATATCATCAAGCAGACCACCAAGCTTCTTGTCGTGGGAAATACTCTACAGAGGAAATTCTCCTACTGTAGCAGAGAGGTGAAGATGGAGTTATTCAGGAGTCACTGCTACTCTATATACTGCAACTCGCTGTGGTCGCGGTACAAGGTGGTCACTTTGAACCGCCTTAAGGTCTGTCACAATGACATCCTTAAGAGGCTTCTGGGGCTGCCCAGGTGGTGCAGCTCGTCCCTGGCTTTCGCTATGAACGGGGTGAACAATCTGGATGTGATCCGTCGACACTCCGTGTTCAGTTTAAGGAGTAGGGTGGAGCTCTCTACGAACTCCATCATCACCTCTGTCAGGCAGAGCTCGGCCTATGTATGTGGACCTATACAATAGCGGTGGCTGGGTCTGCTGTTTGTGCAGAATGTGGGGTAGCACAGGTGTCCATGTATGCTTTTCTATGTACTTTGATACTATGTCCCCTAATGTGCCTGTACTTTGTTCTTGTTTTTTGTTTTTGCTCTAGTACTTAAGTTTACTCTTTGGCTTGTTCTTGTTGCTTTGTTTTTTGTCTGTATGCCTTCGGGCGAGAATAAAATTATTATTATTATTATAATTATTATTATAAAGGAGCGTTAAAACCTGTGTATATTTAACATTACAATGCCTCGCTTGACTAAAGAAAATATTAAACCACGATCTAATTTTCGTTGTTATTTTTTCTTACGACCTTTTACGACTCTTTTATTAGTGGATTATAAGCTCGATTCGTTTATTTAATTATATATATAATTTTATAATATCATCTTTAATATAATTTTTACATCAACAATTACGCATCTATCCCACATTTGTTTTCCTCTTTCAGCTGTCTGTGCGTCACCCTTTCTAGCTTTTATTTTCAGGCTTTTTACGACTCTTTCATTGGTGGATTATAATTTCTGCACATTTTCCAGGCATATACAAATGTTTCTTCTTATATAATTTACACATCAACAATTCCGCATCAATATATAGTTAAGTATCTATATTACATTTTTCATTCTCTTATCATCTGTCTGTACATAACCCTGAGTCACAACACCGGTAATAAACATCCTAATTAACCTGTCTACATCCCAAAAACACAACACACCTTCGATAAACACCATTTTTCACCTCTTTCAATAACCCGAACATCTCCTTCAGCTGTCTCGTATACATATCCTGAACCAAAATACCGGTAATAACCATCCTAATTAACCTGTCTACATCACCAAAGACACACGACACATATTTCGGAAACACCATTTTGCACCTGTCTTTCAATAACACGAACATCTCCTGCAGCTGTCTCGTATACATATCCTGAATCAAAACACCTGTAATAAACATCCTAATTAACCTGTCTAGCTAACCCAAAAACACAACACACCTTCGATAAACACCATTTTGCACCTTCCTTTAAACCAAAATAATAAACAAATAATAAACCAAATACAAAACACCTGTAATAAACATCCTAATTAGCCTGTCTACATCACCAAAGAGACGTAACACACATTGCACAAACATCTAGCTAACCAAAGACACGTAACACACATTGCACAAACATCTAGCTAACCAAAGACACATAATACACATTGCACAAACATCTAGCTAACCAAAGACACAGTAACACACATTGCACAAACATCTAGCTAACCAAAGACACGTAACACATTGCACAAACATCTAGCTAACCAAAGACACATAACACACATTGCACAAACATCTAGCTAACCCAAGACACACGACACACATTGCACAAACACCATTTTGCACCTGTCTTTCAATAACACAAACACAAAACACCTTCAATACATTACTTCTCTAACAATTTTTATTATTTTGGTAGTTTTTTTTTTCTTCTTCTTTTTACCAAGTATTCTCTCTCTCTCTCTCTCTCTCTCCTCTCTCTCTCTCTCTCTCTCTCTCTCTCTCTCTCTCTCTCTCTCTCTCTCTCTCTCCATTTCGTTTTATCTTCCGTTTCATTACCACTTTTAATACATTCCTTCACATCCTTCCTTCCTTCCCTCCTTCTTTCCTTCCTTCCTTCCTTTCTAACCTTCCTTTCTTCCTTCCTTCTTCCTTCCTTCCTTCCTTCCTTCCTTCCTTTCTTTCTTCCTTTCTCTTTCTCTTTCTTTCTTTCCTTCTCTTTCTCTTTCCTTCCTTCCTTCCTTTCCTTCCTTCCTTCCTTCCTTCCTTCCTCTTCCGTCATCTGTCCTCGATCACGTGAATAAACAACATCATGAATAACAAACTCCTTCCTTCCTTCCTTCGTTCTTTCTTTCTTCCTCCTTCCTTCCTTCCTTCCTTCATCTGTCCCTCCATCACGTGAATAAACAACATCGTGAATAACAAACTCCTTCCTTCACCTGTCTTGCCACATGACTCAAAAATTTAAACATTGATAAAAAAAATGAAAAAATGGACAGAAACACGTGACTCCATTTTATCGGTCAACAAGGAAGGTGAGAAGGTAGGAAAAAAAAAAATGTGAATAAATAATGAAAAAACTGTGAAATAAATGAAAAAATGTGAATAAATAATGAAAAAAACTGAAATAAATGACAAAATATGAATAAATAATGAAAAAAATGTGAAATAAATGAAAAAATGTGAATAAATAATGAAAAAAATGTGAAATAAATGAAAAAATGTGAATAAATAATGAAAAAAATGTGAAATAAATGAAAAAATGTGAAATAAATATGAAAAAAATGTGAAATAAATAAAAAATGTGAATAAATAATGAAAAAAATGTGAAATAAATGAAAAATTGTGAATAAATAAAGAAAAAATGTGAAATAAATATAAAAAAAATGTGATATAGATAAATAAAAAGGAATAAGGTGGCGAAAAAAAGTAAAAATAAATGAATACAAACAAAAATAAATAATCTAAATAAAAAAAAACAAGGCTCAAAAAAATAAAAAGGAAAGAAAATATAAAAAACTGATAAATACGTAAAAATAAATAAATAAATAAATAAAAAAGGAATAAACCGGTAAAAAAAAAATGGAAAATATGAAAATCAATCAATCGATAAATAAAAGCGAACGAGGTATTTTTTTTTCATAAAGGAATAAAATACATGAATAAATAAATAAAAAGAAACTAGGTGGTGTCCTTTGCCCTGCCGCCACCCTGCCTCTCGGTTATTGGCAGGGTGTCCTCCCCCTGTAGCCAGAACCAGGGGAAGCAGGGGAAGCAGAAGTAGGGGAAGTAGCAGAAGTAGGGAGAAGTAGGGGTAGCAGGGTAAATAAGGGAAGCAGAGGAAGCAGGGGAAGTAGGGGAAACATGGGAAGCAGGAGAAGCAGAAGCAGGGGAAATAGGGGAAGCAGGGGAAGCAGGGGAAGTAGGGGAACAATGGAAGCAGGGGAAGTAGGGGAAATAGGGGAAGCAGGGAAGTAGGGGAAGCAGGGAAGCAGGGGAAGCAGGGGAAGTAGGGGAAGCAGGGGAAGTAGGGGCAAGCAGGGGAAGTAGGAGAAGCAGGGGAATGCAGGGGAAGCAGGGGGAAATAGGGGAAGCAGGGGAAGCAGGGGAAGTAGTGGGAAGCAGGGGAAGTAGGGGAAGCAGGGGAAGTAGGGGAAGCAAGGGAAGCAGGGGGTGTAGGGGAAGCAGGGGAAGCAGGGAAGCAGGGGAAGTAGGGGAAGTAGGGGAAGCAGGGGAGGTAGGGGAAGTAGGGGAAGCAGGGGAAGTAGGGGAAGTAGGGGAAGTAGGGGAAGCAAGGGAGGTAGGGGAAGTAGGGGAAGCAGGGGGAAATAGGGGAAGTAGGGGAAGCAAGGGAAGCAGGGGGTGTAGGGGAAGCTAGGGGAAGTAGGGGAAGCAGGAGGAAGCAGGGGAAGTAGGGGAAGAGGGGAAGCAGGGGAGGGAGGGGAGTAGGGGAAGATAGGGGAAGTAGGGGAAGCAGGGGAAGTAGGGGAAGTAGGGAAGCAGGGGAAGTAGGGGAAGTAGGGGAAGCAGGGGAGGTAGGGGAAGCAGGGGAAGTAGGGGAAGTCAGGGGAAGCAGGGGAAGCAGGGGAAGTAGGGGAAGCAGGAGAAGCAGGGGAAGTAGGGGAAGCAGGGAGTAGGGGAGGTAGGGGAAATAGGGGAAATAGGGGAAGCAGGGGAAGCAGGGGAAGTAGGGGAAGTAGGGGAAGCAGGGGAAGTAGGGGAAGCAGGAGAAGCAGGGGAAGTAGGGGAAGCAGGGGAGTAGGGGAACATAGGGGAAATAGGGGAAGTAGGGGAAGCAGGGGAAGCAGGGGAAATAGGGGAAGCAGGGGAAGTAGGGGAAGCAGGGGAAGTAGGGGAAGCAGGGGAAGTAGGGGAAGTAGGGGAAGCAGGGGAAGTAGGGGAAGCAGGGGAAGTAGGGGAAGCAGGGGAAGTAGGGGAAGCAGGGGAGGTAGGGGAAGCAGGGGAAGTAGGGGAAGCAGGGGAAGTAGGGGAAGCAGGGGAAGCAGGGGAAGTCAGGGGAAGCAGGGGAAGCAGGGGAGGCAGGGGAAGCAGGGGGAACCAGGGGGCGCTCCACCCGCACATTCCTTCACACATTGAATAGTTCTCGTCTAAATAATCTTTCATTTTCTTATTCTTTCTCAATCTTAATTTTCCGTCTTCTCTATATTTCCCTTATCATTCATCCGCTTCTCTCTCTCTCTCTCTCTCTCTCTCTCTCTCTCTCTCTCTCTCTCTCTCTCTCTCTCTCTCTCTCTCTCTCTCTCTCTCTCTCTCTCTCTCTCTCTCGCCATTCTTATCTATTTTCTCCTATCTATATCATCTTTTCTTCTTAATTTGCCATTCCTTCTTCATCTCTCTCTCTCCTCTCTCTCTCTCTCTCTCTCTCTCTCTCTCTCTCTCTCTCTCTCTCTCTCTCTCTCTCTCTCTCTCTCTCTTTCCATGTCCAATAATATGTGTTAGAGGCAATGGCTGTCTATATTATTTTGTTTTGTTTTGGTGAGGCAGGGCAGACAACCTTACCCAACCTCACGCCAACCTCACACAACCTCACGCCGGGGGAAATGACCTTAGTTTAGGGGCGTGTCAGAGCCAGGTCCTCCCTCAGGTATAGGTAGGTCATGCAAAAACAGAGACACAGAGACACAGTAAGTACAAAAAATAGATAAAGGTTGAATTAGGGTGTTCTTTCACCCTCGGAGACTCACCAGCTACTGAGCCGCGTCCTGCTTTCAACCCATTGCATAATTGGTATCCATGACACGCTGCGCTGTGATTGGCTACCCTCTGATCCTACTCACACGCTGATTGGTCCACAGTTTCCCTCCCTCCCTGGCTCCTCTCCCCCCCTCCTCCTCCTCCTCCTCCTCCTCCTCTCCCCTTAGCCTCACACGCCACATAATTCATAAGTTTTCTTCGTATTTTACTAACTCATTCCGGCGTCCGGCGCAGTATTTCAAGCCAGTGTGATAGTTTGGACATTTTCACACCGGCGGCGCGAGGTGAGTGGCGGGAATCTCTATATGAAGTAAATCATGTGAAGTTTCTTGTGTCAGTTCGTAGCGAATAACTTCAAAAGAATCGCTCGTGAAATTAGTGAGCAGATGTGATCGGTTATTTATTGTTACTAGAGTTATTATTGTTATTATTAGTTATTAATGTTATGATTGTGTTGCTTTTTGTTATCGATTTCACTTCCTTTTGTATCTTATCCTGGTAATAATTTTTTTGTGGTTTTAGGCATGGTTTGGCTCGTATTTTTAACCTCCTCCTCCTCCTCCTCCTCCTCCTCCCCTCTTCCTCCTCCCTCCTCCTCCTCACCACCACCACACCACCTCCCCCTCCTCCACCATCACATCCCCATCAACCACACTCCTCTCCCTCCTCCTCCTCCTCCTCCCCCTCCTCCCTCCTCTCCTCCTCCTCCTCCTCCTCCTCATCCTTCACCACCACCACCTCCTCCTTCACCACACCACTCCTCCCTCACCACCCACCTCCTCCTCCTCCTCCTCCTCCTCCTCCTCCTCTCCTCCTCTCTCCTCGAGCTATTTCAGAACAAGAATAGTACTTAGTTTACCTTAATTACTCAAAAACTGTCAGGTGAACATGATAATCACTTTTGAAATAATGATGATGATGATGATAGAGATGACAGTAATAACAACAAATTAAAATAACAATAATAATAATAATAATAATAATAATAATAATAACAATAATAATATAATAATATATATAATAATAATTCTGCTACTTTCCATTAACCTTCATCTAAGTTCTTTTTTAGATTCTATTACATTTACTTTTAGACATATTTCAGCACAGATGTAATACGTACCCCTCTCTCTCTCTCTCTCTCTCTCTCTCTCTCTCTCTCTCTCTCTCTCTCTCTCTCTCTCTCTCTCTCTCTCTCTCTCTCTCTCTTGTATCGCGTCCCATTTTTTATCGTCGATTGGGAAGAGAGGGAGGGAGGAAGAAGGGGGGGAGAGGGGGGGATAAAATAAGGGAGGAAATAGGGGGAGGGAGGGAGGGAGGGAGGAAGAAGGGGGGACCAAATAAGACAAGAGGAAGGGGGGAGATAACTATGGGGGAGGGAATAGGGGAGGAAATTAATGTAGGGAGCGAGTATAGGTAGAGAGGAAAGGCGAGAGAGAGAGAGAGAGAGAGAGAGAGAGAGAGAGAGAGAGAGAGAGAGAGAGAGAGAGAGAGAGAGAGAGAGAGAGAGAGAGAGAGAGAGAGAGAGAGAGAGAGAGAGAGAGAGAGAGAGAGAGAGAGAGAGAGAGAGAGAAAGGGAGAAGTAGGAGGCATTGATACTACAATAATAAATAAAGCAATAGAAATATACCAAAAATAAAAATAAAAGGGAAAATAGTAACCTTGAAGAAAAATACAAATGTAAATCTAAACTTCTAAAGGGTCGAAAGGAAAATTATGAGGTCAATAAGAGGTAAAAATTTTCATATGAGGTAAATAGAAATAATGAATAATGAAATAAGTATGAAAAGGGATATCCATAAAGTACTGAAATATCACAAGAAATTATTTAAATACATAATAAAAACATTTGATATCATAAGGTCATTTTTTTAGAATCTGTCAGAAGCTGCAAAAATTAACTAAAAGTATTATCTCTCTCTCTCTCTCTCTCTCTCTCTCTCTCTCTCTCTCTCTCTCTCTCTCTCTCTCTCTCTCTCTCTCTCTCTCTCTCTCTCTCTCTCTCTCTCTCTCTCTCTCTCTCTCTCTCTCTCTCTCCCTCTGTCTCTCTCTCTCACTGTCTCTCTCTCTCACTGTCTCTCTCTCTCTCACTGTCTCTCTCTCTCTGTCTCTCTCTCTCTCTCTCTCTCTCTCAACATCTATTTCAAGAAGTCACAATTAGCAGGAAATTTTCACCTTGTAATTTTATTCTTCACTAAATTTTATTCTTACAATTATTATTCCCCTCAGTATTAGCCTTAAGTTAAGTTTAAAAGTTCAAAGCAAAGTAACCTGATTTCTTCTTTGTTTTCTTTTTGTATAAGTAATTAATCCTTACAAGAACTTCATCACCTTTCATTTCAATCATTATCATCTTTCAACTTTCTAAGAATCTGACCTGCTGCTTCGTGACCTAACTCCTGTCTGAAGGTCGCCGCGCCCTTGATGCCCTAAACTAAGTATTATTCACTATCTATAGTTTATGAAAGGCAGTCACACCGTACCCATACCTTAACACCTTGAGGCCCAGAACGTAATTTTAATTGTAATTTGGGTACCATTAGATGATTTTTAGTGGCTATAAGCAATGGATATGACCTGTTTAGCATCCTTGTCGACTAACTAATTTGGTATATTCAGTTACTTTTCGATATTTTATGGCTAACAACATACAATTTTTTATAGCATAGGAAAGATCTGGGCGTGAAGGGGTTAACATAGCATAACTCAAGCAAAAAACACTGAGCTAATGATGCAATAACCAGAGACATTTCTTGCTCAAAGGCTATGCGAGAAAGGAGCGAGGAATGTCTGTGTGGCAAGGGTACATAGGAAGAGATGGAGTGTATGCATATGAGGGAAATAATAGCGCTGCTCAATCAAGAAAAGGGTATTGAGGTTATGTAATCTAGACTGCTTCGGACACACACACACACACACACACACACCACACACACACACACACACACACACACACACACACAACGACAGTTTTGCATGTGTATAACGAGAGAGGACAGCGCGGGTGCTTCTTATTACTACTACTGAAGCCAAGAGTCAATATTATGGTGGTGGTGGTGGTGGTGTGGTGGTGGTGGTGGTGGTGGTGGTGTGGTGGGTGGTGTGGTGTGTGGTGGTGGTGGTGGTGGTGGTGGTGGTGGTGGTGGTGGGTGGTGGTGGTGGTGGTGGTGATGGTGGTGGTGGTGGTAATGGCTACATTGCATGACCAAAAGTTGAATCATTGTTTGTATTCTCCTGTCTCATCACACACACACACACACACACACACACACACACACACACAACACACACCACCACACACCAAACACACACACAACCACACACACACACACAAACGCCCCGCCAATCACAATGTCACCTGCTCATTCCGATGTGATTTACGTCGCGACTCGCTCAATACTTATGTGTGTATGTGTGTGTGTGTGTCCCCCTGACTGAGTGCGGTGGCAAATTCCCCCAACCCCCCAACCCCGCAACACACACACACACACACACACACACACACACACACACACACACACACACACACACACACACACACACACATACAAACATATTATCCCACATCTCTTTATTCACTTAAAATATTTATTGATTCCTGCAGATCTACTCTTACTTTAATTATATTTTATAGTAGAGAAAGAGAAAGAACGGAGACAGGTGGAGGAGGAGGAAGAGGGGTCGATAGGGTGGTGTCTATGGTGGAGGGATGGGGTGGGGGTAGGAAAGGTGGGGAAGATGACACTATTGAAATGTTATGTTTGTAACCCCTCCCCCAACCCCCCAACCCACGGAGACAGAGGTGGAGGTGGAGGAAGAGGGGTCAATAAAGTGGTGTTTATGGTGGGGTTAGGAAAGGTAGCAGGATGACAATATTGAAATGTTATGTTTGCAACCCCTCCCCCAACCACCCAACACCCCCAACCCACGGAGACAGAGGTGGAGGTGGAGGAAGAGGGGTCGATCAAGTGGTGTTTATGGTAGGAGGGGGTGGGTAGGAAAGGTGGTGTAAAGGGCAGTATTGAAATGTTATGTTTGCAACCCCTCCCCTAACCCCTCAACCCACGGAGACAGAGGTGGAGGTGGAGAATACAGGGTCAATAAAGTAGTGTTTATGGTGGAGGTAGGAGGGGGAGTGGGAAAGGGGGGGGAGGGGTAGGAAAGCTAGCAAAGATGACACTATTGAAATGTTATGTTTGCAACCCCTCCCCCAACACCCCCAACCCACAGAAACAGAGGTGGAGGTGGAGGAAGAGGGGTCAATAAAGTAGTGTTTATGGTGGAGGTAGGAGTGGGAAAGGGGGGGGGGGTAGGAAAGCTAGCAAAGATGACACTATTGAAATGTATGAGAGCCTAGCGTGTTCAAGTCTGATAGAGTGAAGAGCAGCAATTTCTCACAATATTTCAATCCACAAGTCTAGACCATCCTTCTCCTCCTTACTCCTTTTTCCCTCCACGTCCTCTCTCTCTTCCCCCTGTCTCTCCTCTTCCTCTCTTAAATCAAAGAGGACCTCGTGGGGCAGGGGGAAGGGGGGAAGGGGGGATAGAGGGGGACAGGGGTAAGGGGGGGCAGGGGGGTTGTTCCATCTCCCTGTCACCTTTAAATTTATTACTCGGAAAGATTCAATATTTCACAGCGAACCTTAAAACCTTAGTAAGTGATGTACCGCCACCTACCTGTCCAGACTCACCTAATCAGCGGCCAATTACTCACCTCATGCATAGAGGCGGCGGGGCATTATTCAAGCCCCTACAGTGAATAATAACTCGTAATACCAAGGCTAATAACACCCTTTGCTCGCGGGTTCGGCAGGTGTAAATAATTTAGCTCCACCCTTACCCCAACTATTTTACTTTTTTAAGGGAGGGAAAGGGTGTAAAATGTAAGGGCGAAGTATAAGGCAGCTTTGTATAAGTAAATCTAAGGCAGCTTGATATAAGTAAATCTAAGGCAGCTTTGTATAAGTAAATCTAAGGCAGCTTGTATAAATAAATCTAAGGCAGCTTGATATAAGTAAATCTAAACTATAAATCTATACGAAATAGCTCAGTGTCAGTGTCATGTCAGTGAGCTATTTTGCTCACTGACATGACTTATCAATTTCGAGTATTATTTTTCGATTCCTTTTTTTTTTAAGGGAAGGAAAAGGTGTGTATAAGGTAAGATAAGGACTGAGGGGGGTGTAAGGGGCAGTTTTGTATAAGTAAATCTAGACTGGAAATATATATGAAACACCTTTATTTTACTCCTAGACTTGACATAGTTTCCTCAGTGATTCATTTCGATTTATATTTTTCGGTTACTGTTTTTATTTTTTAAGTGAGGGAAAGGGGTGTACAATGTAAGGATAAGTATAAGGCAGCTTTGTATAAGTAAATCCAGACTGGAAATATATATGAAATACCTTTATCTAGCTCCTACACTCTCAGAAATAAGGGGTATATTAAGGGTAGAATTGTTACATCGCACCATCACTACCCTTTTTAAACCCTATGTCCAGGCTGGAGGGTAGATGCTGCCGATTATACCCTTCATCTACCCTTTATCTACCCATTTTAGACGAGAGGGTTGGAAAAGGGTATATTTGCGTCGATCCGAAAGGGTATATTTGTAAGGGTAGAAAAAGGGTAGCAGTATTTCATCACTACAAATACCCTTTTTCTACCCTTTTTTTCTAAGAGTGTAACATGGTTTCCTCAGTGATTCATTTTGATTATTTTTCTTTTTTAATGAACCTCTTGAGACCCAGACCGTATAGTACCATTACACGATTTTTAGTGAATATAAACAACATTTTATAGATGTGACCTGTTTAGTATCCTTGTCCACTACACTCTTAGAAAAGAAGGGTAGGAAAAGGGTAGAAAAAGGGTATTTGTAGTGATGAAATACTGCTACCCTTTTTCTACCCTTACAAATATACCCTTTTGTAACCCTAAATATACCCTTTTCCAA
This sequence comes from Chionoecetes opilio, assembly GCA_016584305.1. Lineage (NCBI taxonomy): Eukaryota > Metazoa > Arthropoda > Malacostraca > Decapoda > Majidae > Chionoecetes > Chionoecetes opilio. The sequence continues at coordinate 64,938 of JACEEZ010019590.1, read as the reverse complement.
ACCCAAATATACCCTTTCTCATCCCTCTCGTCTAAAAAGGATAGATAAAGGGTAGATGAAGGGTATAATCGGCAGCATCTACCCTCCAGCCTGGACATAGGGTATAAAAAGGGTAGTGATGGTGTGATGTAACAATTCTACCCTTAATATACCCCTTATTTCTGAGTGTGTACCTAATTGGGTATATTCAGTTAGTTTTCGTAATTTTATGGCTAACAACAGACGATCTTTTATAGCCAAGGAAATATCTTGGCGTGAAGGGGTTAAGGCAGGGAAGGCTGTGTAATGAAGAGGTAGAAGTAAGGATACATTTCCAGTTTGACACCGAATTCCCTTTATATAGTGGACGAAACTATTTTTTTGTGGTGAGTTTTGATGTGTTTTGAATTCATCTGCTAACCGTTGCTGTCGAAAATCCCTGCTTTTGATGTGATTTATGACGAAAATTATTGAAATACAAATTGAACCTAACCGAACATACCTAACTTAACATTCACCTAACCTAACCTTTACCTAACTCAAAAAAAAAAGGGGGTGATTTGTGACAGAAACGATTAAGCAGATTAATTCACCTAGCCGAACATACCTAACATAACTTTCACCTGACCTAACCTAACCTACACCTAACTAAAAAAAAAAAAAAAAAAAAAAAGGGGGTGGGTGGGATTGTGACAGAAACGGTTAGCAGATTAATTCAAAACACATAAAAAATCAACAGAAAAAAATAGTTTCGTCCACCAAAGTGAATTCGATGTCAAACTGGAATAATATCGAAGTCAGGCAACGTGAGATAAGTAAATCCAGACTGGAAAAAATAATATATATGAAATACCTTAATTTTGCTACCTAACATGGTATTCTCAGTGATTAATTTCGATTATGATTTTTCGATTACTATTCATATTTTTTAACCCCTTCACACCCAGACCTTTCCTTTGTTATATAAAATTGTATGTTGTCGAGCCATAAAATTACGAAAACTAACTTAATATACCAAATTAGCCAGTGGACAAGGATACTAAACAGGTCATATCTATTATACATTCCTTATATTCACTCAAAATCGTCTTATGGTAGCCAAATTACAATGGAAATTACGTTCAGGGTCTCAAGGGGTTAAGAGAGGGAATGGTGTGTAAAAGGTGAGGTGAGGACTAAGGGGATGTAAGGCAGCTTTATATAAGTAAATACAGACTGGAAACATATATGAAGTACCTTTATTTTACTCCTGGCATGGTTTCTTCGGTGATTTTTTTCGATTTATATTTTTCGATTACTATTTATATTTTCTAAGGGCGGGAAAGGTTTGTAAAATGTAAGATAAGGACAAAGGGGGATGTAGGCCAGCTTTATATAAGTAAATACAGACTGGAAATATATATGAAACACCTTTATTTTACTACCTGACATGGTTCCTTCAGTGATTAACTTCGATTTATATTTTTCAATTATTATTTATATTTTTTAAGGCAGGGAAAGGTGTGTCAAAGGTAAGGGGAAGTAAGGGGAAGAAGGCAGCTTGGTATAAGTAAATCCAGACTAGAAAATTAATATATATGAAATACCTTAATTTTGCTACCTCACATGGTTTTCCTAGTGATTCATTTCGATTTATATTTTTCAATTACTATTTATATTTTTCAAGGCAGGGAAAGGTGTGTAAAAGGTCAAGGGGAAGTAAGGCAGTTTTGTGTAAGTAAATCCAGACTGGAAATATATATGAAATAGCTTTATTTTGCTACCTAACATGGCTCCTTCAGTGATTCATTTCGATTTGACGTAAATTATGTGAAGGGAATAAATTGTCGCAGGTTCTTTCAAGGCGACGCGAGGTTACACACAGAAAGGAACATAAGTCTCGCTAAAATCGTTCCTCGACTGAAATAAATATGACTAAGAAAATATTTGCTTCCACAACAACTGACTGATTGCCTTGCTGACTATGTTTGACTGACTGACTACCAAATACCTCACTCGCTGATTGACTGACCGGCCCACTACTGAATAAATGAAGGGCTGCACAGGTGTCTGACGTCTGATATATGACTTGGCAGTTTAGCGGACTTTCTAATGCATACTTTTGTCATGTAAAAAGGAAAAAAAACTGATATATGATTGACTGACTGATGTAAAAAGGAGAAAAAAATGAAGAAGAAAAATATATGACTGACTGACTGTGATATAAATAGGGAAAAAAAACTGATTGTGACTGACTGACTGTGATGGAAAAACGAAAAAAACCTGATATATGACTGACTGACTGATGTAAAAAGGAGAAAAAAAACTGAAAAAAATTATATGACTGACTGACTGTGATATAAAAAGGGGAAAAAACTGATTATGACTGACTGACTGTGATGGGGAAAGAGGAAAAAAATTATATGACTGACTGACTGACGTAAAAAGGAGAAAAAAATGAAGAAAAAAAATATATGACTGACTGACTGTGATATAAAAAGGGAAAAAAACTGATTATGACTGATTGACTGTGATGTAAAAAGGGAAAAAAACTGATACATAACTGACTGACTGATGTAAAAAGGAGAAAAAAAAACTGAAAAAAATGATGACTGACTGACTGTGATATAAAAAGGAAAAAAAACTTATTATGACTGACTGACTGTGATGGAAAAACGAAAAAAAATTATATATGACTGACTGACTGATGTAAAAAGGAGAAGAAAAAAACTTTAAATAATTATATGACTGACTGACTGCGATATAAAAAGGGAAAAAAACTGATTATGACTGACTGACTGTGATGGAAAGAGGAAAAAAATTATATATGACTGACTGACTGATGTAAAAAGGAGGAAAAAGCTTAAAAAAAAAATGACCGACTGTGATGTATAAATGACAAAAATGTCTGGTGATAAGATTGACTGACTGACTGAAATATGAATTAAAGCTCCGCCATAGACCACTGGCTACGCCTATCCACCGACTATACGAATTGATTGCCTCGCTGCCATACAGATGACTTATGAATCACATATCCTACAGAAGGATTGAAGTCAAACAATCTGATCCGTAGATGACTCAAGTTATGGAAATCCTGTAAAATGACTGACTGACTGACTGACTGACTGACGGACGGACGGACGGACGGACTGACTGACTGACTGACTGACTGACTGACGGACTGACTGACGGACTGATGGTAACACTCACCCACGCCTCGGCGCTCCTTGTAGACCTGTGACCTACCTGGAAGAAGAAAAATAGTAACATTAATAATACTGATAACAATAATAGTAAAAGTAACAATAAAAATAACAATGATAATAAAATTAAAATAATAACAATAAAAAATTATAACAATAATAATGATATTATTATTAATAATGACTGTAGACGAATCTGAATCCTTTGCCTTAAAGATCTTGTCATATATGTGTATGGTATTTCAAATTTGTGTGCGTGTGATTTGCAATCATGATATATAAAATCTAAGATTTTTCTTTGTCACAGAGAGAGAGAGAGAGAGAGAGAGAGAGAGAGAGAGAGAGAGAGAGAGAGAGAGAGAGAGAGAGAGAGAGAGAGAGAGAGAGAGAGAACCTGTGGAATTTGTAATTATTCCTGACCTGTGGAATAATGGCATCCTATATATAGCATTTTGTCTCTTCACTTTTATTCCAACTTATCCCTGCGGCTGGTTACTGTCCCCCTTCAACAAGGGGATGTGGTGTGTGGGGTGTGTGAGGTCCCAGTATTACCCAAAAATCGGTCTCTATGAGTTCCAAGCTCTTTCCGGGAGGGTAACATGGAGATCGCGTGTTCAGCGCGTGATCAGGCCGTGGAAGAATGACACACACACACACACACACACACACACACACACACACACACACACACACACACACACCTGTATCCATCAAAACCGACGGGTAATATTTTTCCGCATATTCATCTGACAAAAGTTAGTGAATGAAAAGTGACATTTCCCATTTTCTACCAGCCACAAATCCATTTTCTATACCACAACTCATAGAAAACGGGGAGCGGGGGGGGGGGGATCCATTCTACTTTTGACACATTGAATGAACGAGTATGGAACGTGATGGCTTGTGGAATCTGCTGCTGTGTGGATTAAGGATGGATGTGGGGTAGTGTGGGTGCCGTGTGGAATAACAACAACAACAGTAACAACAACAACAACAACAACAGTAACAACAACAACAACAACAACAGTAACAACAGTAACAACAACAGTAACAACAACAACAACAACAGTAACAACAGTAACAACAACAGTAACAACAACAACAGTAACAACAACAACAGTAACAACAGTAACAACAACAACAACAGTAACAACAACAGTAACAACAACAACAGTAACAACAACAACAGTAACAACAACAATAACAACAACAACAACAACAACAACAACAACAACAGTAACAACAACAACAACAACAATAACAACAACAGTAACAACAACAACAGTAACAACAACAACAACAACAGTAAAAACATTAATAATAACAATAATATAATTAGATTTACAGAAAAATAAAAATATATAAATTGCTAAAAGGGTAAACAAAAACAGTAACAACAACAACAACAACAGCAACAACAACAACAATAACAATAACAACAACAACAATAACAACAACAAAAATAACAACAATAATTTAAGATATACAGCAAAATAAAAAAAGTCAGTTTTTTGCAGGTTTGCAATACAGGCTTGGGTAGATCACGAGATGTAGAAAGCAGGTGTGTATGTAGGTAAGCTGCAATTAACAGGAGAGTGCGGATTTACAGGTGTGGAATAACAGATTTGTATGAATTAGAGAGTGGATACATTTCAGGTGTAGGTGGTGAATTTTTGTGATTTAGACAATGTGGAATAAGAAACAAGTGGACAATAAGTTTGAAGAAAAGAAATCAAAGAAAATAAGTTTGATAGTATAGTGAGACAGATGTGGAAAATTGTATCTGTATGTCTGCAGGTGTGGTTTAGCAGGTTTGGTGTGGATGTGGTAAACTTAAGGACAAGACTACGTGGATTAAATTTTGTGGGTATAGTAAAGGTATTCATTCTGGATAATATTATGTAATGGATATATTGATAAGTGGATAAATAGGTTGAATGCTTTTTTTTCTCATTGGATTTAGCAGGCTTGTATCAACTGGTAAAAAGTAAGCAAATGTAATACTATAAAAATAAAAGTAGAAGTAGAAAAGTAGAAATAGAAGTACGGGTAGATCTGCATTAACTACGTAATATTTTGAGTGGATAAAGACATGTAGGATAATATGTTTGTATGTGTATGTGTGTGTGTGTGTGTGTGTGTGTGTGTGTGTGTGTGTGTGTGTGTGTGTGTGTGTGTGTGTGTGTGTGTGTGTGTGTGTGTATTAAAATGATGTGGTAGAGGATGTGGATGGGTGTGGATAAGATTGTGTGGAAAAGGATGTGGATGTGTGTGGATGAGGTGATGTATGGAGGATGAGGATGTGTGTGGATAAGGTGATGTGGATGTGTGTGGATGAGGTGAAGTGGTAGGAAGTGGATGTGTGTGGATGAGATGATGTGGTGGAGGATGAGGATGTGTGGATGAGATGTGGAGGATGTGGATGTGTGTGGATAATATAATGAGGATGTGGATGTGTGGATAAGGTGATGTGGATGTGTGTGGATGAGGTGAAGTGGAAGGTAGGTTTTTGACGGTAAGGTGTGCTAAGGTTAGGCGGAGGCGTCATGTGGCAACCAGGCGCCTAATTTACCTGTCAGGCATAATAACACTCTCTCTCTCTCTCTCTCTCTCTCTCTCTCTCTCTCTCTCTCTCTCTCTCTCTCTCTCTCTCTCTCGAAAATGGTCTAATAAAGCTAAGTAAAAAACAGTGCTGATACAATTTCATCCTCTCTCTCTCTCTCTCTCTCTCTCTCTCTCTCTCTCTCTCTCTCTCTCTCTCTCTCTCTCTCTCTCCACGATCACTCTTCATTTTCTACATCCTTTTATATTTGTTTAAACACATATCGTTATCATTCGCTATCTGTCTTCTCTTATCTAGGTCAGTAATTTGCATTTTGATCCATTTCCTCTCTCTCTCTCTCTCTCTCTCTCTCTCTCTCTCTCTCTCTCTCTCTCTCTCTCTCTCTCTCTCTCTCTCTCTCTCTCTCTCTCTCTCTCTCTCTCTCAGACAGGAAGTACACTTGGCCAGTTGGGAAAATTAACATATCTTGGAATGACGAATGGCCGCCCCATATACTTACCTGTTACCTTATCATTGTTATCACCTTTATCTTCCACACCCATAACTCATTACCCTTCCTCCTCCTCCTCCTCCTCTTCCTCCTCCTCCTCCTCCTATTTCCTCTTTATTTCGCCTCGTCTCCAACTTCGATTTGTATTTATGAAGTTCAAAATCAGGTCTCTCTCTCTCTCTCTCTCTCTCTCTCTGACCCGGCCTGTAAAATTCTAATGTATTATGTTTCTTGTACTATATATTTAAGGCCAATAAAACAATCAATCTCTCTCTCTCTCTCTCTCTCTCTCTCTCTCTCTCTCTCTCTCTCTCTCTCTCTCTCTCTCTCTCTCTCTCTCTCTCTCTCTCTCTCTCTCTCTCTCTCTCTCTTGTTCTCTCTTGTTCTCTCCAATTCTGTCTTTCAGTCTTAGTCTCAATCTCTCTGTCTCTCTCCCTGTCTCTCTCTCTCTCTCTCTCTCTCTCTCTCTCTCTCTCTCTCTCTCTCTCTCTCTCTCTCTCTCTCGTTCACTCACTCACTCACTCAATAGTAATTACCTCACACTCAAACGCACCTGTCAACAGCTTCACTTTTCTTAACTCCTCCTCACCCCCTCTTCACCCCTTCCCCTCTACCCCTCCCCTTCCCCCCTCACCCTTCCCCCGACACTAATCAGACACACCTTTCAAAACCCAGGCAGGTGAGGTAAAGAAACACTCTGGTAATAGCAACAGACTTAAAACACAAGCACTTGATAAGCTTCAAGTGTAAATTGTTAGCGAAAACGATTCCTTCCACATCCTTGATTAGAAGGCAAAGCTGATTGGAAAATGGTTGGGCTCCAGCTGATTGGTTGGGGCCTGAGGGTGGTGAGATGATTGGCTTATTTGTCCCGCTGCACCTGAGTGATTGGTTTCCACTATAAGCTCACAGGGATTAGGGATTAGGGAGGTTGGAGATTCGCGGATTAGTTACTGTTAATTTCATCCTCTGTTTTTTTCGTGTGTGTGTGATTAAGGGTGACTACGAGAGAGAGAGAGAGAGAGAGAGAGAGAGAGAGAGAGAGAGAGAGAGAGAGAGAGAGAGAGAGAGAGAGAGAGAGAGAGAGAGAGAGAGAGAGAGAGAGAGAGAGAGAGGGGTATGAAATTGGAAAAAAAATAGAATAGAAAAAGAAAAACGAGGAAAAGGAGAGAGAGAGAGAGAGAGAGAGAGAGAGAGAGAGAGAGAGAGAGAGAGAGAGAGAGAGAGAGAGAGAGAGAGAGAGAGAGAGAGAGAGAGAGAGAGAGAGAGAGAGATGAAGTATGAAATTGAAAGAAAAAGAAAAAAAAAGAAAAAAATTATTGCAACAAGAAATGACAGTACAACATTACAACTACAGCCATCCTTCTGAGTAACAACCATAACAATAACAACAATAACATCAAATATTCGACAGGCGTAGCGTAACCAACAGTATTACCAACGAGAGGATAGCTACCTAATTTGCCACACTGTTACCACCTCGAGAAAACAATATGAGAGAGAGAATTATAAACGTCGATAATTTTACATTCAGGTAACTTCTCTCTCTCTCTCTCTCTCTCTCTCTCTCTCTCTCTCTCTCTCTCTCTCTCTCTCTCTCTCTCTCTCTCTCTCTCTCTCTCTCTCTCTCTCTCTCTCCTGCCAATATATGTGGAGGAAGAACACAAAGGAAGAACAAACAGCGATAGGATAGGCTTTTTGTGATGAATTACACAATATAATCTAAAGTGAGACGTGGGATAATAAAGGTGAAGGCTCCTCCCCATTCTACTATCCCTTCCGAGGTTTAAAGCAAACGAAAATAAGGGAACACTGTGCAACATGGAAACACTGTAACTTAACCTTCCTAACCTAACCTAACCTAAACTAACCTTCCTAACCTAACCTAACCTAACCTAACCTAACCTAACCTAACCTAAACTAACCTTCCTAACCTAACCTAACCTAACCTAACCTTCCTAACCTAACCTAACCTAACCTAAACTAACCTTCCTAACCTAACCTAACCTAAACTAACCTTCCTAACCTAACCTAACCTAAACTAACCTAACCTAACCTAACCTAACCTAACCTAAACTAACCTTCCTAACCTAACCTAACCTAACCTAACCTTCCTAACCTAACCTAACCTAACCTAAACTAACCTTCCTAACCTAACCTAACCTAAACTAACCTTCCTAACCTAACCTAACCTAAACTAACCTTCCTAACCTAACCTAACCTAAACTAACCTTCCTAACCTAAACTAACCTTCCAAACCTAACCTAAACTAACCTCCCTAACCTAATATAATAACAAACTCAATACACTAAAGTTTTATAGGGAACGAAATAAAAATAAATCTATCACTATTACTATTGACATGCAAGCCAAATAAGCAACAATCCCCTAAAAATCTACACTTCGTTGATAAATTGGAAGATTCTTTTGTGATAATGGAAAATATGACAGTCCTGGATTGGAGTTAAAGAAATTTATTGACATATATCTGATCTCTTCTTGAAAGTTGTCAATAAGAACGAGAACAAGAATTTCCAGAACAAGCAAAACAAGGAAATACATAGAAACTATAGAATAAAATAATACCATTGAAAGACATTAATGAAGAATAAGTACAACCAAATGTTCTAAACCACCACCAATAAAAAAAAAAAAAAAATATAAATAAACCCAACAATCTATCTCAAAAATTACAAAACTCCTTAAGACCAACACACACGCACACACACACAAACACACACACTAAGGGTACTCCGTAGTGTAGGGGAAGCACGCTCGGTTCACAACCGAGAAGTCCCGGGTTCGATCCCCGGGCGGAGCTGAAACAGTTGGGCTGTTTCCTTAAAACCCGAGCCCCTGTCCACCCAGCAGTGAATGGGTACCGGGTGTTAGCCGGGGGTTTGTGACCCGCCTCCCGGGGTGGTGGCTTCGGCCAACACTAAGGATGAATGAGAAAAATAAATGTTGATATGGAGACGGGGCCATACGAGCGTTGCTCTGGCCCTGTAAAAATACAACTAGATGAATACACACACACACAGACTGTTACGCCGCGTTACAGGCTGGCGGACGGGCGTTACGTGCGTATGATTAAGAGAGAGAGAGAGAGAGAGGAGAGAGAGAGAGAGAGAGAGAGAGAGAGAGAGAGAGAGAGAGAGAGAGAGAGAGAGAGAGAGAGGAGAACAGAGGAGTAACATAAAAAATGTGAAAAACAAATTGTTGGAAGGACGATACGAAGGAAGGGAAATAAAGAAGAAAGATGAATGGAGAACAGGGAAAAGGAAACGAGAGAGAGAGAGAGAGAGAGAGAGAGAGAGAGAGAGAGAGAGAGAGAGAAGAGAGAGAGAGAGAGAGAGAGAGAGAATCATAACCCCGCCAGGTCCAGAGGCGAAACATCCGTCCTAAACTGATAATTACTGCATTATCTTCCCTTCCTCTCTCTCTCTCTCTCTCCTCTCTTCTCTCTCTCTCTCTCTCTCTCTCTCTCTCTCTCTCTCTCTCTATCATTTTCTTTTCCTTATTTTCTCCATTCGTCTCCCTTTCATCTTATTCCTTCTTTCGTATCTTCCTTCCATTAATTTCTTTATCACATTTTATTTATCCATTTCTTCTTTTCTATCTTACTCTTCCTCTTTTCTCCCATTGTCTTCTCCGCCTCTCGACGTTTATTATTCTCTCCTCTCTTACTCTTACTCTCTCTCTCTCTCTCTCTCTCTCTCTC
>JACEEZ010019590.1:37500-52500 GCA_016584305.1 Chionoecetes opilio | reverse complement strand
TTCGTTCTCGCTCACATTTCACTCCCAAAAAATATCGCTCGTATAGTAAGAGGAAGAGATGATTTCTCATCGTTAAATATCCAAGGTTCATATTGTGGGGTTCCTTGCTTTGTATGCCCTGTAGTGTTATGTAGGCGGTGTTGTTGGTGGTGGTGGTAGTGGTGGTGGTGGTGGTAGTATAGTAGTAGTAGTAGTAGTAGTAGTAGTAGTAGTAGTAGTAGTAGTAGTAGTAGTAGTAGTAGTAGTAGTAGTAGTAGTAGAAGTGGTTGTTGTATAGTAGTAGTAGTAGTAGTAGTAGTATAGTAGTAGTAGTAGTAGTAGTAGTAGTAGTAGTAGTAGTAGTAGTAGTATAGAGAAGGGTGATGAAGGGACTAAGTTGTGGTGATGGTGGTGATGATGTGTGTGATGACGGACGCACCACCACTCTCACCACCTCTACTACTACTACTACTACCACCATCCTCTATCGTACACCACCACCACCGCCACCGCCACCGCCGCAACGCGAATAACAGACAAGCATATAGAGTTACGCGTGTCCGCCTGGCCAGGGTCGTATGTCGGGGTGAACGTGGTTGTTGGGGAGTAATGTGGGATGAGCGACGCTGTGTGGGGGAGGCGGCGGCGGTGGCGGTGGCGGTGGTAGAGATGGTGGTTGTGGTGGCGGCGGTGGTGGTGGTGCATGGTGGTGGTAGAGGTGGTGGTGAGGTGTTGTTCACCTCCACTGGCGGGAAGTGTGGAGTGGGAGGTGGTGGTGGTGGTGGTTACCACGGGGCACGGAGGGCGAGAGGGGCGGGACAGGAAGACGCGGGGCGGGCGGGGTGAGGCGGGGCGGGGCGCAGGTAACATCATCTGTATGTAAATATGTGCCGCCGGTGCCCCGCCTCTGCCTCGCTGCCCTGCCGCCGCCCGGACGCCCGTGCCCCGCCACGCCCCTGCAGCCACGCCCCGGCCGCCATGCAAGGGTGGTCATGCAGGCTGAGGCCCCGCCCACCCCGGCCACGTAGCCACTCAGCGTCGGGCGGGTGGTCACGTGAGCAGCCCGGCGGTCACCTGCAGCGGCACCTGCAACACTCAGTGCGCCCGCTGCTGCTCCCAGGTCTGCACACACGCCCACGCCCGCGGCGCTCCACGCCTCACCTCGGGCCCTCAGCCCAGGGGCGCCCCCACCGCGCCAGCATGCCACGACCCACGCGGGAGAGCTACGGTGAGCAGAAGCCTCCCTATTCTTACATCTCGCTGACGGCCATGGCCCTGTGGAACAGCGGCGAGAAGATGTGCACGCTGGCCGAGATCTACAAGTTCATCATGGACAACTTCCCCTACTACCGCAAGAACACGCAGCGCTGGCAGAACTCCCTGCGCCACAACCTCTCCTTCAACGACTGCTTCATCAAGATCCCGCGCCGCCCTGACAGGCCGGGCAAGGGCGCCTACTGGACGCTCCACCCCTCCGCCATGAACATGTTCGAAAACGGCAGCTTCCTCAGGCGCAGGAAGCGCTTCAAGATTCCCCGCGACGAGAAAGACGCCATGGAGGTGGGCCTGGCGCAGATCAGCTCGGTGCAGCGCGGCGTGGAGGCCCCGCGGGTGCCGCCGCCGCCGATGCTGCCGCCGCCTCTCAAACCGCCCGGCGAGATGCTGCTGCCGCCGCCCCTTCACCTGCTGCCTCCGCCTTGCCTTGCTCGTCTGCCGCCGCCGCTGCTCTACCCGTCTCCGCTCCTCTACCAAGGGGCCTGGGGCGCCGCGCCATTCCTGGGCTCCCTCGCCTACCTCCCGCCGCCGCTGCTGCCGCCGCCCTTGCCGCCGCCCCTGCCGCCACCCCCTGCCGCGCCCAGACCCATCAAGCCCACGCCCGTGCTGGCGCGGCGGCTCATGCTGGACGTGGGCCTCACTGGCGTGACCTAAGCCCCGGGGCGCCGCCCGTCACTCAGGGCGGGTCCGCCACGTCAGCCAGGCCGCCTGGGGCACCCCACAGGGACCCACAGGGACCCACCGCCCCCGCGCCAGCCTTCTCATGCTGGGGTGCCACGGGGCACGAGTGCGGGGCATGGCGGTGCTGGTGCTGGGTGTGCCCCAGGGGCGCCCGGGGCCCCACGCCGCCCATGAGTGCCCAGGACAAAAGTTTGACCGTGGGAGATAACCGCCCACCGTCTGTCCGTTCCCGTGTGTCGCCCTGTGCCTCCCCTCCCCCCCCCCTCCCCCGAGACAGACACTTCAACGCAAAGTGCCACGGAGAGACTCATCACAGGGGCGGCGATGTTGTGTTGTTTGTGTTACTGTTGTTAGTGTGCGTCTGTGTTTGTCTGTTTGTAGGTATGTACTTTAGGTGCGCGTGTAAGCATGTACAGACGTGTGGAGGCGAGTGCGACAACATGTTATCATCCCAAAAACATTATCTTATCCATTTTACACGACGAACAAAACAACGAACCGAGAATCCACGACAGGGAACGACCACACCACTTCTGCCGCAGCGATCACCGCCTACACACTTATGAGCCGAAATAAAACAATGAATTAAAAAGCTAAGGCGCGGAAGAGGACACGAAGAGTGCAAACGCCCAAGAGACGAGAGAGGACGCGCCCCGCCCCACGCGAGGCCCTCCCGAGGCCGCCCCTGTCCCGCCACGCACCACTGTCACTCAGGTCTCGGTGCTGTCTGTCTGTCTGTCAGTAAGTGGAATAAATTTGTTATCCAGTTAATTACTTTTTTCAATCTCCTTACACTTTAATAACCAAATTATTTACGTTACAATAAAGAGAAACCAAACCATAAAGACAATGATAATAATAATAAATAATAATATAATAATAATAATAATAATAATAATAATAATAATAGTAAAAAAATAAAAAATATATAATACTTATAATAGCAGTGATCAGATCATCATATAATGAGACAGCGGAAAAATGGAAAAAGGGTGTGAAAATGTGTGTATGTGTGTGTGTGTGTGTGTGTGTGTGTGTGTGTGTGTGTGTGTGTGTGTGTGTGTGTGTGTTACGTAAGAAGTAATAAATGGCTGACGTTTTGTCATCCCATACAACACACACACACACACAACACACACACACACACACACACACAATCCCCCACACACACCAATACTTCACGCCAACATCAAATATAATTCAATCCAATGGGAATTATCACAAGGGAAGAAAAAATCAGTGAAAACAGGAGAGGGGCAAAACAGAGGCCCTGCAACACCCCCCCACACGCAACACAAGCATACAGCAACACTGCTCCGGCCCTCACACACCCACACACTCTCTGCTAAAGCTATACACTGAAGCTATACACTGAACTAAAAGCTATACACTCTATATAACTGCTAAAGCTATACCCAGAAGCTATACACTGAACTAAAAGCTATACACTCTTTATAACTCTGATAAAGCTATACCCAGAAGCTATATACTAAACTAAAAGCTATACACTCTATATAACTCTGCTAAAGCTATACACTGAAGCTATACACTCTATATAACTCTGCTAAAGGTATATACTGAAGCTAAACACTAAACTAAAAGCTAAACACTATATAACTGCTAAAGCTATACACTGAAGCTATACACTAAACTAAAAGCTATACACTCTATATAACTGCTAAAGCTATACCCAGAAGCTATACACTAAACTAAAAGCTATACACTCTTTATAACTCTGCTAAAGCTATACCCAGAAGCTATACACTCTATATAACTCTGCTAAAGCTATACCCAGAAGCTATACACTAAACTGAAAGATATACACTCTATATAACTCTGCTAAAGCTATATATTTGCTATACACAAACTATACATTTGCTATACACAAAGCTATACATCATCCCTCACACACCCTATGGTAAAGCTATACCCTGAAGGATAAACAATACGTGTATGGACAAAACCCTTAAAGAACGTGTTTTTACGATGGCCACAGGTAAAAAAAGTGTGTGGGGTAAAAGATAAACAATGGCTTGGGATATTGAGGAGTACAAAAACTAGGAAAAGAAAAGGAAAGGGTGATAATAACAGGTCGATAAAAAAGAAAGATACACTTATTGATCTATACTGAGAAGGTTATTTGCTGTTGTAAGAAAAAAAACATTGGCTTGGGATATGAGGAGTAAAATAACTATAAAAAAAACAAAAGAAAATGAAAGGGTGCTAATAACTGGTTGATAAAAAGGAAAGATACGCTAAAAGGAGTATTGATCTATAGACAGAGACAAAAAAGTGTGAGTAGAAGGTAAACACATTGGCTTGGGATAGTGAGGAGTAAAAAACTATATATAAGGAAAAGGAAGGCTGATAATAACTGGTTGATTAAAAGGAAAGATACGCTAAAAGGAGTATTGATCTATAGACAGAGACAAAAAGTGTGAGGTAGAAGGTAAACACATTGGCTTGGGATAGTGAGGAGTAAAAAACTATATATAAGGACAAGGAAAGGCTGATAATAACTGGTTGATTAAAAGGAAAGATACGCTAAAAGGAGTATTGATCTATAGACAGGGACAAAAAGTGTGAGGTAGAAGGTAAACACATTGGCTTGGGATAGTGAGGAGTAAAAAACTATATATAAGGACAAGGAAAGGCTGATAATAACTGGTTGATTAAAAGAAAACATAGACTAAGAAAATATTGATCTATACTGAGGAGGTTATTTGCTTTTTTAGGCTTGTTTTTTTTTCTCTCTCTTTGGTTCAGATTGTTACTTACCAAAATATTGATCGATAAATACTAACGATAAAACATAATTAAATGTTTAATACCCATTAGCAACATTTTAAAAGGAAATTAATGGGGCTTTGGTTAGTAATGGCTGAAAATATGATCTTCCTAAAAAATCTAGTATGGCCATGAATAATAAAAACTGTGATTTGATTATATAGTAACAGCTGAAAATAATGTCCTGTTCAAGAATTAAGCATAAGCATCTATAAAAATAAGGGCATTAATATTAGAAATGATTGAAAATATTGTCTTACTAAAAAATTAAGCATGACATGAATAAAAAAAACCGTGATTTGATTAGTAATAACTGAAAATAATGTCCTGTTCAAGAATTAATCATTACCATCTATAAAGCTAAAGTATGCGAGGGATTAATGATATAGTTCGGCATCTAAATTGCATCAACAACAGTTAATAATGAGACAAGACATGGCTTTGTGGCGAGGCGTCTGAATAATGAAGACTAACGAGCGCGCGGTAATATTGAAAGAAGGAAAACTAACATATTTATACAGGTCGATATCTAATCATATATACATCTTGATATAGAAGAGTGAACAACAACTAAATACATCACGTGAACTAAATAGAAATAATAAATCACTGTTAATAATAAATAATCCAATATAGTCTAGTAGTTGTAGTTAAAACAAAAATTAAACATTGAAAAAAACAAAAAAATACATCACGAAGATTAAATAGAAATAATAATAGACTATATAATAAATAAACTATATAAATAAGACTAAATAATAAATCACAGAGTCAATAATAAATAATCCAATATAGCAATTAGGGTTCAAACTAAAATTGAACATTGAATAAAAGTAGATTAGTAATTATAACTTAAGTGATAAAAAACACATCACATGGACTAAATAAAAATAATTCACTTAAACTACATATAAATAACAAAGCATAGTGTTAATAATAGATCATGCAATATAGCACTTACGGTTAAAACTAAAATTAAAATTGAATAAAACGAGATTAATAATTATAACTTATGAGTGAGAAAAAAACCACTTCACTTAAACTAAATATAAATAATAAACCACAGAGTAAAAAATAGATAAATCCAATATAGCACTTACGGTTAAGACAAAAACTAAACATTGAATAAAAGGAGATACGTGATTACACCTTTCCTTTACGTGTTTCATTCATGTTTAATAATAGAGAGGGCAGCTCAGGGCACCGCTATGACCCTCAAGCAAGGCGGGAATAAGGTCATAATAATAATAAGGTAGAATACTAAAGGTGTGATTTGTGAAGCTTATCTCACGGGTAATCAATGCAGGTTACCACACACCTCCACGTATTTATATTCTCCTTAAACTTAACAAACGGGAAAATAGCAGACAGGTAACAAACTAATAAGACTAAAGAACACTATTGAATATACACCACCAACTATTTATTTTCTTCTAATACTTAACAAACCGAATAACAACAAAAATAACAGACAGGTAACATACTAATAAGACAAAATACAATATTGAATAAAAAAATAAAAAGCGAGAATTATCATAGGAAAACTTATTCACTCAAAGAAATGCAAACGATTGATAGGTTAAAAATATAAACATAGAAATTCGATCCTCCCAATAACAAACTAGAAAGTAACAAATATTCGTAACATACATACGAATAAGAATAAGACAAAACACAATGAAAAATAACAAAAACACCTAACCTAACCTAACCATACATTAACCTAACCTAACCTAACCTAACCTAACCATACATTAACCTAACCTAACCTAACCTAACCTAACCATAACCTAACCTAACCTAACCTAACCTAACCATACATTAACCTAACCTAACGTAACCTAACCTAAACATACATTAACCTAACCTAACCTAACCTAAACATACATTAACCTAACCTAACCTAACCTAACCATGAGTATTATCACAGGCTGAGTAGTATCACAGGAAAACTGATCCACTAAAATAAATAGTGGAAAACCATCGATTATTAGGTTAAAAACAAAAACAAAAGCGCGTCGGGAGTTGAAAGGCAAGGGTCGGGCAAGGGAAATATTACTTATAATAATACGACAAGCCTGAGTGTGTGAATTAACACTATAAAAATTTTCTGCAAACTATCCTATATTATACCCAGAGTCTGTATTACCTGACTGATACCATCGCTATAATGTAATAACAGAGTCCATGATGATAGTTACATAGATATAAACATCCTTGATCGACTGCCCCCCACTTGACGCCTTGGGGCCGCCATCTTGCTACGTCCTGGAGAGAGGGAGAGAGGGAGAGGGAGGGAAGGAAGGGAGGCAGGAAATATCGGTTACACGACAGGGATTTAATAGAGGTTGCCGCCGTGCCTAACTTGGTGTTGTATAAACGGTAATAATGACGTCACGCGCACTAAGTCAAGGTTGTGATAAGCTGATTCCAAAACTCGTTCCTGGTACTTCGAACTCATTGAAACTGACTTACACCGAAGCGAAGCAATGTGAAACAGCGATCAGGTATGTTGAAGCGTGAATGAAACTCTTGATACTAAATGAAACTGACTCAACACCGAAGCGTAGCAATGTGAAACAGCGGTCAGGTATGTTGAAGCGTGAATGAAACACTTGATACTAAATGAAACTGACTCAACACCGAAGTGAAGCAATGTGAAACAGCGATCAGGTATGTTGAAGCGTGAATGAAACTCTTGATACTAAATGAAACTGACTCAACACAGAAGCGTAGCAATGTGAAACAGCGGTCAGGTATGTTGAAGCGTGAATGAGAACACTTGAAACTATTGAAACCTGTTGAAATGTAATGTTTTTTAGTTTCTTATATACAAATGCTACACCGAAACTGAAACGGTGAAATATAATACTGAAACTCTCCTGAAATTGTGGTTGAAACATTAAAACTGAGGAATAAAGATACTTGAAACAGCATGAAAACTACATTGAAACACACACACACACACACACACACACACACACACACACAAACACACACACGCAGGTTGCTCATCACTACAACTATTTCTATTTTTTTACATCATGAGGGACTGGCCAAAATAAAATAAAATAAGCCCGCTAGCTACCAAACTATAAGAAAAAATAAAAAAACCACCCAGACTATATATTTTTGGGGAAAACCCGCCACGAAGAATTATAACACGCTGCCTGACCCGCATCACATGTAATCATCTCACAGTGTAATCATCGCAGGTGTTCTCGCTACCTGTCGCACCTGTGTAACTAACTATTAACCCCTTGAGGCCCAGAACGTAATTTCCATTGCCATTTGAATACCATGAGATGATTTTTAATGAATAGAAGCAATGTTTTTATAGATATGACCTGTTTAGTATCCTTGTCCACTAACTAATTTGATATATTTAGTTACTTTTCGTTATTTTATGACTAACAACAGATGACTTTATATAGCAAAGAAAGATCTGGGCGTGAAGGGGTTAAGGTCTAAATGCTTGCCGTGATGACTAAAAATGTGGATGAAATGCTTGCTGTTTACCTGGTGATTAAAAGAGGAGCGCAAAGGAAGTCAGTAAAATAAGTACTTTTTATGTAGTCGTTTGAAGTATTATGTAGCCGTATATGACATTGTAGTAGTTTATGTTGATGTATGTAGTAGTTATGAGTAGTCGGTTAATCAAGATCTTTTTGCACCTTTCCAATCATTACCAAAGTGATTTTTACTTTTTAACATATGCCACACACCTGTATCTCACTCTATTATTATCCTATTCAATATTAGCAAAACTCCATTTAATTTAAGTTAATTTTCACCCATTTCTCTATTATCTAGTTGTGTCCAGTTTTCATCCCAATCCATGTCAACCCATTTTTCTATGCCAATTCCACTCTTCCACTCATTGCATTAGTCGCCTCCGTGGTGTAGTGGCTAGCGCGCCTACCTACAAATTTGCGGGTTCTGGTTCGAATCCAGGCCAGGACAAGTCGGCGGCCAGTCCATATCAGCTGTTCATCTTTCCTTTCGGGGTCGATTAATTGAAACCTGGGGAAGGTAACTGTGCATTGTAAC
The DNA here is from genome assembly GCA_016584305.1 of Chionoecetes opilio. Taxonomy (NCBI): domain Eukaryota; kingdom Metazoa; phylum Arthropoda; class Malacostraca; order Decapoda; family Majidae; genus Chionoecetes; species Chionoecetes opilio. The sequence goes on along the minus strand of JACEEZ010019590.1, from coordinate 43,728 downwards.
CCGGATGTCACACTAGCCATGTGTCCCGGGGTAACGGGTTCCTTCCCACCACAAGCTCAAAGGCTAATGCGACGGAGATGAGCACCGAGGCCACGCACAGCATAGCGTATGTCCCCATCTTTGCCTTTACTTACTCATTTCATCACTTATTCTTTCTATACTATTCCACTTGACCATAACTTTTACTTTAAACTCATTTATAAAAAAAAATCATTAATATCATTTAACCAAAGCAATATCTCCCTTCATTCAGACCTCATTTTATTTGTTCAGCCCGTGTTCCATCTCAATCAGTCTTCCATTGCTCTTATACGCCGCTGTGTCCATGATTTCCGCATCTACGCCGCATGTTTAATTTTTTTCTGGTTCCTAATTTCTGTCTTAACTCAATTTCCTGATTTTCCCGTTAATTTATATGCCAAGATATATCTCTCTCTCTCTCTCTCTCTCTCTCTCTCTCTCTCTCTCTCTCTCTCTCTCTCTCTCTCTCTCTCTCTCTCTCTCTCTCTCTCTCTCTCTCTCTCTCTCTCTCTCTCTCTCTCTCTCTCTCTTCACAACGCTTTTACTAGACTGCAACATAACACATACATAATATTTGTTGTTAATATTCTTGCAAATTAAAATGTTATGTTGTCTCTTTAATTTAATCCTGAAGGTCTTTAGTCGATGCTTTAAATTGTTTTTTTAATCTGCTTTCATTAACTTAAATCTCTAAATTGTTATTACTTCGTCAATTCACTTGTTGGAATCGTTTATTTCCGTCAGTCTCTATCATTATGTATCTATATTTATCTATGTTATTTGTTTTTGTTGCCTATAAATTTCTTGTTTACTCACGATTTTCCCATTTAATGCATCTGTTATTCGGATATTTTCACATTTAACGATCTCTCATCTCTTCTCTATTCTTCTCTTCTCATTCTTTTTGTCCTATCATTCTCTTGTCTCTCTTCCTCTCTCTCTTCTCTTCCGTTAGTCTCACTCACTCTCTCTCTCTCTCTCTCTCCTCTCTCTCTCCTCTCTCTCTCTCTCTCTCTCTCCTCTCTCTCTCTCTCTTCCATTATTCACTCATTGTCCATATTCTCAGGCTTTAACATATTCACACGCTAAACACCTCAAGAAATCGCATTTTTTTTTTTTTTTCTCTTTCTATTTTCTTTAACTCAATTTCCTGATTTTCCCGTTAATTTATATGCCAGATCTCTCTCTCTTTTTTTTTTCTCTCTCTCTCTCTCCTCTCTCTCTCTCTCTCTCTCTCTCTCTCTCTCTCTTTATGCCATCTCTTTCTCTCTCTCTCTCTCTCTCTCTCTCTCTCTCTCTCTCTCTCTCTCTCTCTAATTTTATCCCAAGTCTCTCTCTCTCTCTTTCTCTCTTTTCCTCTCTCTCTCCTCTCTCTCTCTCTCTCTCTCTCTCTCTCTCTCTCTCTCTCTCTCTCTCTCTCTCTCTCTCTCTCTTTCACACACATTCTCACAAGCCCTTTCTGCCTTTTTTCTACACCTGGTATATTTAACACCTCCTAAATTATCTTACCTATCCATCTTCCACTAAGTTACTAACACATCCACACCTCTGAATTACAATGTTAATATGTCTTAATAACTTTCCACTTGGTTAATTAAATACTGATATTTACTTAATGTCCTACTTTTCTTATCTATCTCTTCGTTTGGATCGATTCAATAATGTATTTTTTCAACTTGGTTAATTAAAATCTTGATATTCACTAAATTTCTTACTTTTCTTATCTCTTCGTCTGGATCAATTCAATTTTTTTTTCAGCTTTATCCCGGTATCCCGTTCCTGGTATACCTGAACCAGTGTAAGAATAGCAGAGGTACTAAAAGCTAACCCTTGGGGAACTCCTGTCATCTTATCATTCCCTTGATTCCTGGATAGATTCTATTTCATTCACTTACCGTAGATAACATAAAGTCGCCACCTGCAGTCATGTCGCCAGGCGCCATATATTACGAATTATAGCATCACTACTGATTTTTCTGTGCCACTGAAGATGATACACAGTAGTTTATATCATGACTGTATAATCTACTCTGTTTCAGCGTTGTTTTATGCTTTGTATCTGCAAGTATATACGGTTTCAAATTTCACTACGCGTTTTTTTTTACGTTTACGTTACGACGACAGCGGTAGGACACTCAGTAAATAAACACTAGATGGCGACTCTACTGTTGGTAGCTACTTTATAGATATTTTTGTCCTTTGTTCATTTATAGCCATAATATGACACAGATGAAGACACAAAATGACACATACTCTCCAGATAACCCCTTCTAACTTTCCTGAAATCATGGATGTAGAAATGTAAGTATTAACGCCACCACACGTCTGTAAACAGAAAAAAAAGTTGACCTGGCGACTTAACTGTTATCTACGGTAGGTAAGAAGGAAAACCACTTGAGAGAAAACAAAAGGAGGAGAATAATTAAGACTAACGAGGTCGCGGTAATAATGAAAGAAGGAAAACGAACATATTCACATAGGTCGATGTCTAATCAAATATACATCTTGATATAGAAGAGTGAACAACAAAAAATACATCACGTGAACTAAATAGAAATAATAAATCACTAGCTAATAATAAATAATCCAATATAGTCTAGTAGTTGTAGTTAAAACAAAAATTGAACATTGAAAAAAACAAAAAAATACATCACGAAGACTAAATAGAAATAATAATAGACTATATAATAAATAAACTATATAAATAAGACTCAATAGGAGAGGAGAAGAAGGAGGAGGAGAGGAGTAGTTAGGGTGGTCAGGAAAAACCACATGAGTCTGAGAGAATAGAAACAGTTTTGATTATTATACCTGTGTTGGTTCCTCTATCAAACACTATCGCTCCTCTATCGCTATCTATTCTATGCATACCTATAATTAGCATACCTGTGTTATTTCCTCTATACCGCGCACCTGAGAAAGTCACCTGCCACCTGTCTTCCACCTGTCCAATGTCCATGCTCCCAGGTTATATTTCTAGTCCTTTTAGTTTCTATTTCGTACCAGTATAGAATGAAACGTCCTTGGAAATTGAAGGTTAACACACACACACACACACACACACACACACACCACACACACACACACACACACACACACACACACACACACAAACGGTACTCCGTAGTGTAGTGGTTAGCACGCTCGGTCCACAACCGAGAAGTCCCGGGTTCAATCCCCGGGGGCAGCGGAGACAGATGGGCTGTTTCCTTAAAACCCGAGCCCCTGTCCACCCAGCAGTGAATGGGTACCGGGTGTTAGCCGGGGGTTTGTGACCCGCTTCCCGGGGTGTAGGTTTAGGCCAACACGAAGCACTAAGGATGAATGATGAAATGTAGATTTGGAGACGGGGCCATACGAGTGTAGCTCAGGCCCTGTAAAATACAACTAGGTGAACTAGGTGAATACACACACACAACACACACACACACACACACAAGAAAATACAAATAAACCTCACTTTTTTCCTGAGACTTTGGCCAAACCGAATAGAAGACACGAACAAAAAGGCAGGTAGGTCACTCATGGCTTTTGTCTTATTGCCGTCAATGTGTCCCGTATTGACTTATTATAATTCATGGGGGCAAAAACTCACCAAAATAAAATTGAGTCTGTTTTTCTTACTTATCTAGACAAAAGCAAACACACATAAACATCGATATCCTTGTTTTTACTACACCGCAATTGAACACAAGCTTAAGATAAAGATATCAGATTATAACTATAAAGAAACTTGCAACGCCGCCAAATGAAGGTAATTGACACTATAAATAATAATCTTAGAAATATTATTCAGTTTTGAAGTTCTTTTGATATCACCGAGAGTAGCTGCTGACTTAACCCCTTGAGGCCCAGAACGTATTTTCCCTTGTAATTTGGGTACCATTAGACGATTTTTAGTGAATATAAGCAATATTTTATAGATATGACCTGTTTAATACCCTTGTCCACTAGTTATTTTGGTATATTCAGTTACTTTTTCGTTGTTTTATGGCTAATAACAAACTATTTCATATATCATATAGCCAAGGAAAGACCTGGGCGTGAAAGGGTTAATGACTGAAAATACTGAATGACTGAATGAAGATAAAGATATGAAAACAAATATTGACTGAATGACTGAATACACTGCTTGTCTTAATGATAATAACTGTAATAATAAATATGTGTTAAAAGTATGTAATAAAATCAATAATAACTCACTGATTGTTTTGTATGATGACTGACCAAATGAAAACCTAACTATAAACGCCGGACTAAATTAAACTACTGATTGAAAGAAGAGAGTAAGTTTCTGAATCTCTTACTAAATAAATGCCTCTTTTTAATAATAATAATAATAATAATAATAATACTAATAATAATAATAATATATAATAATTTATTCTCGCCGAGGCATACAGACAAAAAAAAGCACAAGACAAGCAAGGAGTAAACTTAAGTACTAAGGCAAATAAAAACAATGAACAAAGTACAGGCACATTAGGGGACATAGTATCAAAGTACATGGGTTAACACAGTCTCAGTCAAACGCAGAATTCATAACACATCAAAACTAACACCGAAAAGTATTACAAGACTTACTCAGAGCACTTGGTTTAGAGATATAAGTCTTTTAACCCCTTCACGCCCAGATCTTTCCTTTGATATATAAAATCGTCTGTTGTTAGCCATAAAATGACGAAAAAATAACTGAATATACCGAATTAACTAGTGGACAAGATACTAAACAGGTCATAGCTATAAAACATTGCTTATAGTCACTAAACATCGTCTAATGGTACCCAAATAACAATGGAAATTACGTGATGGGCCTCAAGGGGTTAAATGTATTGGACATCACCTTTTAGCGGCCCGACACACGCTCGACACGCGACTGAGTGGTTCGTAAGGTCCATGTAGACGCGGGTTCGAATCCCTGGTTGGGGGGGGAAACAAAATGGGCTGATCTCCTTTCACTCTATAGCTTCTGTTTACCGAGTGGAGGATAGGTAGGGGTGTGAGTCGAGGAGTTGTGACCTGGAAATCGTAAGTTTTTTTAAAGGAGATTCACGACAACCTTCATTTTCCTCCTAGTCTCTCTCTCTCTCTCTCTCTCTCTCTCTCTCTCTCTCTCTCTCTCTCTCTCTCTCTCTTCTCCTCTCTCTCTCTCTCTCTCTCTCTCTCTCTCTCTCTCCTCAATAATGAAAATTATAATTCTCAAGACTTGACTCTCATCATTTTCATTATTATTATTATTACTGAATAATATTAATGAAAATAATAATAACAATAAAAACAACATTAAACATGATAACAATTAATGGAAAACAAACTATAAACCAAAACAAGATAGCTAAACAATGACTAAACCCTTGAGGACTGAGATACATCGCAATCATAACTTTAAACAAAATAAAAACACACTAAACAAAATAAAACACAACACTTTCAGAACAAAAAATAACATAAGTGTGCGCTTTGTCTCATCCATTCTTTTTGATCACAAAGACTTGGGTATGGGCAAGAAAATAATTTACACAAATCACTCCTATTACCAGTCCATGTAGAGCAGTTTTTCCTAACCTGGGGGAAATTCCCTCCTGGGGGGAAATTTCAGGATTCTAAGGGGGAAATTTATCCTGAGGGACATCTAAATTACTAGTATTCAGTCGACAGAAAAAAAGTCTTTGAATACGGCTATTGACTTTTCTACAAGTATATATAGAGGATACTGTAGAAGATAGTGTTTATATACTTATATTATTAAGCAAGTACATTTTGTGTTTTGGCTACTTTTTTCACATGAAGGGGGAAATCCGGATGGTTGAACTGGTTGAAGGGGGAAACAACAGAACAAAGGTTGGGCACCACTGATTGTAGAGCAGAATATAAAGACACAAAAAACGGAGGTAAGTCAACTTGATTTTAGACACGCCTTGACACAAAACTAAAAAACTAAATCAAGGTCATAAGAAAATAGAAATCGAAAGAGCCAGATTTTACCAGTGAAAGGAATGAAAAATTGAAGCTACTGGTTAACTCTTGCAAAATAGGAATGAGACTTGATAGTAAGTCTTCAGTAAACTCTGGAACTGTTTCTATTTGTCCACCTTCCTACGACTTAAATGTTTTCAAGAGAGGAGTGACAAGACACCTCCAACTAAATTGGCCCACCCCCCTTTCTTTATTCTCTTACTGTCTTCTTTATAGGGACTGGCACAATTA
>JACEEZ010019590.1:30000-32500 GCA_016584305.1 Chionoecetes opilio | reverse complement strand
ATGATAAAGAGATAAATATGAGATAAATGATAAAGATATAAATATGAGATAAATGAAAGATAAATATGAGATAAATGATAAAGAGATAAATATGAGATAAATGATAAAGAGATAAATATGAGATAAATGATAAAGAGATAAATATGAGATAAATGATAAAGAGATAAATATGAGATAAATGATAAAGAGATAAATATGAGATAAATGATAGAGATAAATATGAGATAAATGATAAAGAGATAAATATGAGATAAATGATAAAGAGATAAATATGAGATAAATGATAAAGAGATAAATATGAGATAAATGATAGAGATAAATATGAGATAAATGATAAAGATAAATATGAGATAAATGATAAAGATAAATATGAGATAAATGATAAAGAGATAAATATGAGATAAATGATAAAGAGATAAATATGAGGTAAATGATAAAGAGATAAATATGAGATAAATGATAAAGAGATAAATATGAGATAAATGATAAAGAGATAAATATGAGATAAATGATAAAGATAAATATGAGATAAATGATAAAGAGATAAATATGAGATAAATGATAGAGATAAATATGAGATAAATGATAAAGGTAAAGAGATAATGATGAGATAGGAAGATAGGATAAATATGAGTAATGATAGAGATAATATGGATAATGATAAGATAAATTGAGAAATGATAAGAGAGAAATATGAGATAGAAAGTGATGAAAGATAAATATGAGATAAGAAAGAGAAAATGAGGAGTAAATGATGAAAGGATAAATGAGATAAATGATAGGATAAAGGATGAGATAATGATAAAGATGGAATGAAGAATGATAAAGAGAAATTGGAAAGATAAGAAAATGAAGATAAAGCATAAGAGAAAGATATGAGATAATGATTGAATAATAGAATAGAATGTAGCATAAATATGAATAATGTAAAGATTAATATAATAAATGTTTAAGAGATAAATGCAGATAAATGATAAGGAGATAATAGTGAGATAAATGATCAGAGATAAATATGGATCTAAGAGATAATATGAGGTAATGTAAGAGTAATAGCAATAAAAAGAGATTAAAGTTGAGATAATGATAAAGAATAAATCATGAGATAAAGATAAGGAAAATTATGAGATATATAGGAAAATTGAGTAATGATAAGAGATAAATGTAAGAATAAATGGAAATAAATATGAGATAATACAAAGAGATAATATGAGATAATGATAAGATACAATGAATAATGTAAGTAATTGAGACAGATAGGATAAATAGATACTGATAGAGATAAATATGAGAAATGATAAGATAATAGAGATAAATGATAGAGATAAATATGAGATAAATGATAAAGAGATAAATATGAGATAAATGATAAAGAGATAAATGAAATGATAGATAATATGAATAAATGATAAAGATAAATATGAGTAATATAGAGATAAAGAGATAAATATAATAAATGAATATGATAAGATAAATATGAGATAAATGATAAAGAGATAAATATGAGATAAATGATAAGAGATAAATATGAGATAAATGATAAGATAAATATGAGATAAATGATAAAGAGATAAATATGAGATAAATGATAAAGAGATAAATATGAGATAAATGATAAAGATAATATGAGATAAATGATAGGATAAATGAGATAGATAAGATATATGAGATAAATGATAAAGAATAAATTGAGATAAATGATAAGATAAATATGAGATAAATGATAGAGAATAATATGAGATAAATGATAAGAGATAAATATGAGATAAATGAATAGAAGATAAATATGAGATAAATGATAAGAGATAAATATGAGATAAATGATAGAGATAAATATGAGATAAATGATAAAGAGATAAATATGAGATAAATGATAAAGAATAAATATGAGATAAATGATAGAGATAAAGAGATAAATATAAGATAATATAATATGAAAGAGATAAATATAGAATGATAAATGATAAATAGATAAATATGAGATAAATATGAATAAAGATAGAGATAAATATGAGATAAATGATAAAGAGATAAATATGAGATAAATGATAAAGAGATAAATATGAGATAAATGAATAAGAGATAAATATGAGATAAATGATAAAGAGTAATATAGATAAATGAGATAATGATAAAGAGATAAATATAGAGATAAATGGATAAATGATAAAGATATATGAGATAAATGATAAAGAGATAAATATGAGATAAATGATAAAGATAAATATGAGATAAATGATAAAGAATATGATAAATGATAGAGATAAATGATGAGATAAATATAGAGATAAATGATAAATGAAGAGATAAATATGAGATAAATGATAAAGAGATAAATATGAGATAAATGATAGAGATATATGAGATAATGATAAGAATAAATTGATAAAGAAGGATAAATATGAGATAAATGATAAAGATAATTGAGATAATGATAGAGATAAATTGAATATGAAGATAAATATGAGATAAATGATAGAGATAATAATATGATAGAGATAAA
>JACEEZ010019590.1:17500-22500 GCA_016584305.1 Chionoecetes opilio | reverse complement strand
AGTAGTAGTAGTAGTAGTAGAAGTATACATATAGTAGTAGTAGTAGTAGTGGAAGAAGTATACATATAGTAGTAGTAGTAGTAGTAGTAGTAGTAGTAGTAGTAGTAGTAGTAGTAGTAGTAGTAGTAGTAGTAGTAGTAGTAGTAGTAGTAACAACAGGTAGGTTTAGTAATTAGTTTACCTATATGAATTCCGCTAAACCAGGTATAACACAAACCTAAAATACACCTGATCAAACACACGTAAATCTATCTACTTTTACTATCTACTTTTGCCTGACTTTGCATCCCCACACCCGGCAATCCCTTCCTTCCTTCCCCCATGCATACCTCCCCTTCACTTCCCTTCAATTCTATTCCCCATCAATACTAAACCATACCCATTCACTTCATAACAATCCCTTCCTTCCTTCCCCCATGCATACCTCCCCTTCACTTCCCTTCATTCTATTCCCCATCAATACTAAACCATACCCATTCACTTCATAACAATCCCTTCCTTCCTTCCCCCATGCATACCTCCCCTTCACTTCCCTTCAATTCTATTCCCCATCAATACTAAACCATACCCATTCACTTCATAACAATCCCTTCCTTCCTTCCCCCATGCATACCTCCCCTTCACTTCCCTTCATTCTATTCCCCATCAATACTAAACCATACCCATTCACTTCATAACAATCCCTTCCTTCCTTCCCCCATGCATACCTCCCCTTCACTTCCCTTCAGTTCTATTCCCCATCAATACTAAACCATACCCATTCACTTCATAACAATCCCTTCCTTCCTTCCCCCTTACACACCTCCCCTTCACCTCCCTTCACTTCTTAACTTCCACGTCTGCCCCACCCGGATGCATATTCCCGTTGTCTGGAACAGTACGTCGCGCTTACCCTTGAACACGTCACGTTACATTGCGTTAAGTTACGGTAGGTCAGGTAAGCATCCAGACACTATCTTCCGGAATCTTTGTGTGGGAATCACAATGAGGGTATTTACGAGAAAATCCTATGGTTAGTTTCGGAGCTACAGCCAAGCGTTTTCATTTGGAGTCCACATACTCGCATAGACTAAGACCACTAGGTGAATAGGCCACCCGGATTAACCCCTTCACGCCCAGAGCTTTCCTTCGATATAAAAAATCGTATGTTATCGAGCCATAGAATTACAAGAAGTAACTGAATATATCACATTAGTTAGTCGACAAGGATACTAAACAGGTCATATCTATAAAATATTGCTTATATTCACTAAAAATCGTCTAATGGCCTACCTAAATTACAATGGAAATTACGTTCTGGGCCTCAAGGGGTTAATGTAAGCGGACAAAAAGTAAACAAATAGTAGTAACAGTATTAAAAAAGTAATAAAGTGATAAATAAAAGCTTAAAGTTAAAAGTTAAAAGATAACAACTTCGGGGAACAGCATAAGAGACAGTTAAGTTACGTCCGAACTAAAACATTGATAAGGATTCAGTAAATATTTTGAAGGCGTGGATTGATGAAAAATATATATAGATCAGTATGAGTGATTGATCTTAATTCATAGTTATTGTTATCGGTGGCGGGTTATTGCAGAATGGAGGGAGGGGAGGAAAGGGAGGAGGAAGGAGAGGAAGGAAGGGAGAGGGAGAGGAAGGGAGGAGGGAAGAGGAGAGAAAGGGGGAGGAAGAGGGGGGGAAAGGAGGAGGGAAGAGGGAGAGGAAGGGAGGAGGGAAGAGGGAGAGGAAGGGAGGAGGGAAGAGGGAGAGGAAGGGAGGAGGGAAGAGGGAGAGGAAGGGAGAGGGAAGAGGGAGAGGAAGGGAGGAGGGAAAGAGGGAGAGGAAGGAAAGATGAATTGTTGAATATGTTTATGGGTGAGATTAATAGGTTGTGAGACACGATACAGGAAACATTAAAGAGAGAGAGAGAGAGAGAGAGAGAGAGAGAGAGAGAGAGAGAGAGAGGAGAGAGAGAGAGGGGAGAGAAAAGAGAGAGAGAGAGAGAGAGAGAGAGAGAGAGAGAGACGAAGCGAAGGGAAGGAAATGCTACAAACAAAAAAACATGAATAAACTACAAATCATGAAATAAAAAAGTATTGTAGAGGACAATAAAAAAAACATTAGAAATTGATGGAGAGAAGGAATGTGTTGAGGGGAAGGGAGGGAAGGGAAAGGAGGGAAGGGAAGGAATGGAGGGAAGGGATGAAGGAAGGGAGGGAAGGGAGGAAGAGAGGGAATGGAGGGAGGGAAGGGATGGAGGGAAGAGAGGAATGGAGGGAGGGAAGGGAGGGAAGAGAGGGAATGGAGGGAGGGAAGGAGGGAAGGAGGAGGGAAGAGGGGGGAATGGAGGGAGGGAAGAGGGAGGGAAGAGAGGGAATGGAGGGAGGGAAGGGAGGAAGAGAGGGAAGGGAGGGAGGAAGGGGAGGGAAGAGATGGAAGGAGGGAAGGGAAGGAAAAAAGGGAAGGGAAGGGATGGAGGGAGGAAGATGGAGGGAAGGGAGGGAAGGGAAGGAAGGGATGAAGGGAAGAGAGGGAATGGAGGGAGGGAAGGGAGGGAAGGGAGGGAAGAGAGGGAATGGAGGGAGGGAAGGGAGGGAAGGGGTAGGCCACTTTCTGTTTGTGAAGTAGACAGGTAAGGGACAGAGGTGTTAGTGGGACAGGTAACCACTGATACCTGTCAACTTAGACCTCCCTCCTTAACTACCTGTACTCTCTCTCTCTCTCTCTCTCTCTCTCTCTCTCTCTCTCTCCTCTCCTCTCTCTCTCTCTCTCTCTCTCTCTCTCTCTCTCTCTCTCTCTCTCTCTCTCTCTGTCTCTTTCTTTCTGTCTCTTTCTTTTTGCCTCGTTTTGTCTCTTTTTGTCTTTTTCCCTCTTTTTGTTTTTTCTCTCTTTATCTCTCTCTCTCCTCTCTCTCTCTCTCTTCTCTCTCTTCTCTCTCTCTCTCTCTCTCTCTTCTCTCTCTCTCTCTCTCTAGGTGTTTTGTACTTCATTCCTTTCTTCTATCATAGTATTTCTCTATTAAATGTGGTGTTTTTTCTTCCTTTTTTCCTAATATTTCGTCTTCCTAGTTATTTTTATTGTTATTTTCATATTTCATTTTTTCCTTTTTCTTATATTTCGTCTTCCCTGTTCAATTGTTATTTCCTATTTCATTCTTTGATTTCTTCGTTTTTTCTTATATTTCGTCTTTCCTATTCTTTTGTTACTTCCCTATTTCATTCTTCCATTTGTTCATTTTTCTTTCGTCTGGCCTGTTTCCTCTCTCTCTCTCTCCTCTCTCTCTCTCTCTCTCTCTCTCTCTCTCTCTCTCTCTCTCTCTCTCTCTCTCTCTCTCTCTCTCTCTCTCTCTCTCTCTCTCTCTCTCTCTCTATTCCAGTTCCTACCTAAGCTTTATTACAACATAAGAAAGTAAGGAAGCTACAAGAGGCCGCGAGACCTACACGAGGTAGTTCCTGTTACCTAACTCTACCTACATCCACCACTCTTCCCATCCATGAATTTATCCAGACTCCTTTTAAAGACCCCAATAGACTCCGCATTGACCACCTGACGACTTAGTCCATTCCAATCATTCATCACCCTATTTGTGAACCAGTTTCTCCCAATTTCCTTTTTAAATCTACGCTTTTCCAGCTTGAATCCGTTACTTCTCGTTCTACCCTGCTTACTAACCTTAAGAACTTTTCCTACATCGCCTATATTGTATCCCTTTATCCACGTATCGTTTATTCACACAAATATAGTTCTTTCTTTATCCTACCTTGATCTCATTGTTTTTCTAATCTTCCTTTCGTTATTTTGCAACCCTATTCTAGTTCCTTATTTTGCAACCCTATTCTAGTTCCTTATTTTGCAGCCATATTCTAGTTCCTTATTTTGCAACCCTATTCTAGTTCCTTATTTTGCAACCCTATTCTAGTTCCTTATTTTGCAACCCTATTCTAGTTCCTTATTTTGCAACCCTATTCTAGTTCCTTATTTTGCAACCCTATTCTAGTTCATTATTTTGCAACCCTATTCTAGTTCCTTATTTTGCAACCCTATTCTAGTTCCTTATTTTGCAGCCATATTCTAGTTCATTATTTTGCAACCCTATTCTAGTTCCTTATTTTGCAGCCCTATTCTAGTTCATTATTTTGCAACCCTATTATAGTTCATTATTTTGCAGCCATATTCTAGTTCCTTATTTTGCAACCCTATTCTAGTTCCTTATTTTGCAGCCATATTCTAGTTCATTATTTTGCAGCCATATTCTAGTTCATTATTTTGCAGCCATATTCTAGTTCATTATTTTGCAGCCATATTCTAGTTCATTATTTTGCAGCCATATTCTAGTTCATTATTTTGCAGCCATATTCTAGTTCATTATTTTGCAACCTATTCTAGTTTATTATTTTGCAGCCATATTCTAGTTCATTATTTTGCAAGCCCATATTCTAGTTCATTATTTTGCAGCCATATTCTAGTTCATTATTTTGCAGCCATATTCTAGTTCATTATTTTGCAACCATATTCTAGTTCATTATTTTGCAGCCATATTCTAGTTCATTATTTTGCAGCCATATTCTAGTTCATTATTTTGCAGCCATATTCTAGTTCATTATTTTGCAGCCATATTCTAGTTCATTATTTTGCAGCCATATTCTAGTTCATTATTTTGCAGCCATATTCTAGTTCCTTATTTTGCAGCCATATTCTAGTTCCTTATTTTGCAGCCATATTCTAGTTCATTATTTTGCAGCCATATTCTAGTTACTTATTTTGCAACCATATTCTAGTTCATTATTTTGCAGCCATATTCTAGTTCCTTATTTTGCAGCCATATTCTAGTTCCTTATTTTGCAGCCATATTCTAGTTCCTTATTTTGCAACCATATTCTAGTTCATTATTTTGCAGCCATATTCTAGTTCTTATTTTGCAGCCATATTCTAGTTCCTTATTTTGCAGCCATATTCTAGTTCTTATTTTGCAGCCATATTCTAGTTCATTATTTTTCTCTCTCATGTTAACTACTATTCA
>JACEEZ010019590.1:5000-12500 GCA_016584305.1 Chionoecetes opilio | reverse complement strand
ACCACCACCACACCACTACCACCACCACCACTACCGTCACCACCACCACCACCACCACCACTACCACACCACCACCATCACCACCACCACCATCACCACCACCACCACCACCACCACCACACCCCCACCACCACCACTCCCACCACCACCACCACCACCCCCACCACCACTACCACCACCACCACTACCACACCACCACCACCCACCACCACCACTACCGTCACCACCCCCACCAACCACCACCACCACCCACCACCACCACTACCACCCCTACCACCACTACCACTACCACCCACCACCTACCACCACCACCACCACACCACCACCACTACCACTACCACTACTACCACCACTACCACCACCACAACCCCCACCTAGCGTTAATCAAAGACCGTAACTCCCCACGAGCGTCCCAGGCGTTGGTATCACTGCCATCTACCGGCGAGACCTTCCATTATCACACTTTTTACCTGTGCTATCACCGCCGGCATCTGGTGGTCGATGCCTCAAAACCCCGGGCCACGGCAGGGCTCGGGTTCGCATCCCAGACAGTGCTATGTGGTGGGTAGTGAAGGGTGAGTGTCTTGGGTATGTGTCTGTTTGGGTATGTGAGGTGGTGGTGTGTGGTGGTGGTGGTGGTGGTGGTGGTGGTGGAGGTGGTGGTGGAGGTGGTGGTGGAGGAAGAGGTGGAAGTGGTGGTGGTGGTGTAGGTGGAGGTGGAGGAGAGGTAGGGTGGTGGAAGAGGTGTGGTGAGGAAGAGGTGGTGGTGGTGGTGGTGGTGGGGTGGTGTTGGTGGTGGTGGTGGTGGTGGAGAGGTATGGTGGTGGAAAGGTGGTGTGGTGGTGGTGAGGTGGAAGAGTAGGTGGAGGTGGAGGTGGAAATAGAGGCGGTGGAGGAAGAGGTGGTGGTGGTGGTGGTGGTGGAGGAAGAGTGGTGGGTGGTGTGTGGAGGAAGAGGTGGTGGTGGTGGTGGTGGTGGAGGAAGAAGAGAAACTGAGGTTATGTGGAAAGATGAATAAGGGAGAGGAAGGATGGATGAAGGAAGAAGAGAAGGAAGAGGACTGAAGAAGAGGAGGAGGAAGGAAGGAGGAAGAAGGAAGAGAAGGAATAGATACATAGGAAGAACAGATACCAGGAAGCCTATTGGTCTAAAACGAGGGTATCTGCTGAAAAGGACAAGGCGGAAAATGAAAGAATGAAGGAAGGAGGAAAGAGGAGGAGAAGAAGGAAGGAGGAGGAAGATGGAGGAGGAAGATGAAGGAAAGAGGAAGAATGAGGAAGGGGAGGGAGGCGGAGAAGAAGGGAGTGCGTGTATGTATGTTAAAATATTGAAATGTTAGAATTGGTAAAATATATATTGGTGGTGGTGGTGTGGTGGTGTGGTGGTGTGGTGGTGGTGTGGTGGTGTGTGGTGGTGGTGGTTGGTGGTGGTGGTGGTGGTGGTGTGGTGGTGTGGTGGTGGTGTGTGGTGGTGGTGGTGGTGGTGGTGGTGGGTGGTGGTGGTGGTGGTGGTGGTGGTGGTGGTGGTGGTCTTGACTCACTCCTTGCTTGGTAGGGAATGGTGGTAAAGAAGAGAAAGAAGAGAGAAGAGGTTGATAAAGGTGGAAGGAAGGATGGAAGGAAGGAAGGAAGGAAGGAAGGAAGGAAGGAAGGAAGGAAGGAAGAAGTGGAAAGCAAAGTCAGAGAAGTGAAAGGAAATATTGAAGGATGAAGGAAGGAAAAAGAAAAATACAAAGGAATTGAAAGGATGATAAAATACAACCTACTTTTCACACTTAATGGAATACAAATAAAAAAAATAAAAAAAATTGATATTCAAGCAAATGAAAAAAAATGAAAAAAAATGAATCAAAAATACGAAAAACAGAGTCGAAGAAAACAAAAGCTGGTAAAAAAAAAAAAAGCTACAAAATGCAACAAAGGAATATACACAAAAAACTATAATTGAAAACAAAAAGAAAGAATTTTTTGATTAAGAAAAAGTATTGATTAAGTCACAAAAAAGTTTAAAAGTAAAAAAAAAAAAAATTCTCGACGACGAAGTAGGAGACAGAAAGGAGGAGGAGGAGGAGGAGGAGGAGAAGGAGAAGGAGAAGGAGGAGGAGGAGGAGGAGGAGGAGGAGGAGGAGGAGAAGGGTATAAAGTATTGCATTCAAGTAATTTGTCCCCACCATCAGTAACTATCCACATCGAAAATTAACGAGCTCAAATTTTCACGACATCTCCACCCCTCCGACCCCCTATTATCTCCCCCACCCTCCCCACCCCAACATGGAGGGGGTTGGAGTCGTTGGGGGGGGATGAGGTAACCCACTCGCGTGTGGGAAATATTGGGGGTTTAACCTTGAGTGTGTGTTGCGTGCGAGGACTTAATTGGCGGGTGATTATTTTGGCGAGGAACTAGCATCGAAAGGAGATGAATGAGGGGAGTGTGTTTTAGTCTCTCTCTCTCTCTCTCTCTCTCTCTCTCTCTCTCTCTCTCTCTCTCTCTCTCTCTGTGTTTCATTCTTTTTATATCATTCTTTCTCATACTGTCTCATTTTCTTTCATATTGTCTTTTTTTCTCTCTTTTTCTCTTTTTCATTCTTTTTCTGTCATTCTCTCTTTCTCATACTGTCTCATTCTCTTTCATATTCTGTCTCTCTCTTTTATTTTATTTTTTATTTAAACTTAAAATTCTCTCTCTCTCTCTCTCTCTCTCTCTCTCTCTCTCTCTCTCTCTCTCTCTCTCTCTCTCTCTCTCTCTCTCTCTCTCTCTCTCTCTGTACATAGATAAGATCCAGAGTAATAGAATCTCCCTTATCAATTGTGTCTCCTTCAAAACCTGTCCTTTTATCAGGCGGGGCATCACACTGCTATCACAACTCCAATCTTGATAAGCAACTCAACAACAGCCAAGAAAGAAAGAAAAGGGACGCTGACTCTCTCTCTCTCTCTCTCTCTCTCTCTCTCTCTCTCTCTCTCTCTCTCTCTCTCTTATCTCTCATTCTCTCTTTCTCGTTCTCTTTCTCATTTTTTTTTTCTCTCTCTCTCTCTCTCTCTCTCTTCTCTCTTCTCTCATTCTCTCTTTCTCGTTCTGTCTTTCTCATTTTTTCTCTCTCTCTCTCTCTCTCTCTCGATAGTCGTGTTATTAAGTCACCAAATGTTCGGTTGTTCGTGGAGGCGTATTTCTGCATGCTTTATGTGGTGTGTCATTTTAGCGTCGTCCCCCCTGTTATTGTCGTGGTGGGTCGTTTTCTGCGAGGCATCAAAGAAAATGGAGTCACGTTGCGTCGCTAAAGTTGTTTCATAAATTTTCGATGATGAGTGCTTGGTGAACGATACACATTAGAGGCACGCACGTCAAGGAATGCGAGGAATTAGGAAAAGTGAAAGAATATATGAAAAAATGAAGAAGAATTACGCTACGTGTATGTACTAATTTTTCTTTAGCCTAAACAATGTATTTTTGTTACATTATGTGTTATTTTTTTCGTTTATGTTTATACAGAAATATGAATCATGTTTGTTTTGTAAAATTTCGTTCTGATATCAATGACTCCTGACGATAAATTTGACAAATTCCAGCGTTTCTTTACAATAAGATTAAAACAAAATCTAAAATAGGCTACAATATGTATAAAAGAAAATACACAATTCACAAACAATAATAATAACAACAATAATAATGAAAATAAAAACGGAAATAACAATAGCAATAACAATACAAGCATACACTCAACACTAGATAAACTTCCCCGCACAGACATAACCTAAATAACACTGTATACATACCTGTCCTCTATCCTTCTACTCCTAGCCCAACCCCACTACCCTTTCCCCCTCCCCTCCTCCCACTACCCTTCCCCACCTTCCCCTACCCCTACCCCTACCCACCCTCACCCTCTCTCCCCCCCCTCCCACTACCCTTACCCCTCCTACCCTACCCTCTACCCTTCCTCCCTCCCCCCCCTCCCCCTACCCCTACCTCCCACACCCCCCCTCTTCCCCTTCCCCTACCCCAAACCCCTCTCCCCACTACCCCCACCCTTACCCACCACCCCCACCCTAACTCCCCTCCCCCTACCCTTACCCCTCCTCCCACTACCCTTACCCTTACCTCCTCTTCCCCTACCCTTACCCTCTCTTCCCCTACCCTTACCCCAACAACCCCTTCCCCTACTACCCTTACCCCAGTTCCCCTTCCCCACTACCCTTACCCTAACAACCCCTTCCCCTACTACCCTTACCCACCTTCCCCAGCCCACCCACCTTCCCCTACCCTTACCCCACCTTCCCCTACCCTTACCCGCCTCACCCTTCCTCCCCCCCTCCCTCGGGCCGCCCCTAGCCAATAATATTCCGTGATGAATGCCGTCCGAGGTGTGATTGGATGTGTCGAGATGCCGGCCAGGCGGTGATTAGGGGAGGCGGCGGTCAGTTTGTGTGTGAGCCCTTACCCCCCTACTCTCTCTCTCTCTCTCTCTCTCTCTCTCTCTCTCTCCTCTCTCTCTCTCTCTCTCTCTCTCTCTCTCTCTCTCTCTCTCTCTCTCTCCTTTCCATTTATCAGTGTACATTCCTTGCTTGTTTCAGATTTAGATTCTTCTCTTTCTCTCTCTACTCTCTCCTCTCTCTCTCTCTCTCTCTCTCTCTCTCTCTCTCTCTCTCTCTCTCTCTCTCTCTCTCTCTCTCTCTCTCTCTCTCCATCCCATCTCTTTTCTTTCCATTTTTCAGTGTGCATTTTGTTTCTTGTCCTGTTCCCTTTGCTTGTTCAGATTCTCTCTCTCTCTCTCTCTCTCTCTCTCTCTCTCTCTCTCTCTCTCTCTCTCTCTCTCTCTCTCTCTCTCTCTCTCTCTCTCTTTCTCTTTTTAGGGCAGGACAGCAACATACCAGCCTCACACCACCACCACCATCACCATATTCTCTGCCCACGTGCCGTTCACCATTAAAGAGAGAGAGAGAGAGAGAGAGAGAGAGAGAGAGAGAGAGAGAGAGAGAGAGAGAGAGAGAGAGAGAGAGGGAGAGAAGGGAGGACAGGTATTGCAAGGTACAGCCCAGATCAGGCATTTTGTATTTTAAGCCATGAAAATTATGTACAATCTTATATTCTCCATAAATTTTGAGACGAGATTACAGATACTGTGACCTAAGGAGGGAGGGAAGGGAGGGCAGGGAGGGATGGGAGGGCAGGGAGGGAAGGGAGGGCAGGGCGGAAGGGAGGGCAGGGAGGGATGGGAGGGAATGGGAGGGAAGGGAGGGTAAGGAAACACGAAGGTAACAGTACACAGGAGAAGGAAGTAAAAGTAAGAAAAATGTGATGGTAAATTGATGAAAAATATGAATGTTGTGAAATTGATATGTGAAAAAGTGAAATGTCTTGAGCTTCTTAAATTTTTCCCGTATATGAAAACAAATGATAAATAAGTTAGTGGTCTATAAATTAAATATCAATAAGTAAAAATAGAGAGAAATAAAATGTTAAATATCATGGTATTGAACAAAAAAGTGTAAGGCAGAAATGTTATGAAGGAATGAAAAAATAAGAAATGAAGAAATGAAAGAAATGAAAGAAAATGAAAATGAAGAAAAAGAATGATAAGACTAAGGGTTAAGGTGAGCAGGAAAGGAAAGGAATATCTGAAAATATATTGAATTTGAGTGATGAAATGTTTTTTGGTAATAGATGAAAACTAAATATTAAAAAAATGTAAAGACAGGGTGAAGAAAATAAAATAATGAAAGCATGATAGAAGGAAAGAGAGATGAGGATAAAGAAACACTAGAAAAACAAGAAGAGACGCTATGGCTAAAGACGTCAATAAATAATATTAAATAAGGAACTAATGAAGGGAGCGGATAAAAGGGAATACACAAAGACAAGAAAAACTGATAATGAAAAGAAAGAAAGGAAAAGACACGAGGCTGAATATAAAGTTAAAAAAATAATAGAAAAATACTCAGTAAGAAAAACATACAGAGAGGGATAGAATAAGAAAAGAATTAGGATAGGCAAGGAGATAAGCAAGGAGATAAGCAAGGAGATAAGCAAGGAGATAAGCAAGGAAGGGAAAGACAACAAGATGAGACAAAGAACAATTTAGAGAAACAAAGAGAGAAGATACAAAAGGAAAAAAGCATAAATAAAGCCAGGGAAAGTATAATAGGAAGAAAAAATAAGGAACTATTTTTGGTTTTTTTTTAAATGTTTATTTGAGGGTTTTTTAGGGTTTTTAAGGTTATTTGAAGTTTATTTTGGTTTTTTGAGGTTTATTTTAGGTTTTTTAAAGGTTAATTGGGTTTTTTTGGGGTTTTTTAAGGTTATTTGAGTTTTTTTTGGTTTTTTGAGGTTTATTTTTGTTTTTGGAGGTTTATTTTAGTTTTTTTTAAGGTTAATTGAGTTTTGTTTTGTTTTTTAAGGTTTATTTTAGGGTTTTTTAAGGTTAATCGAGTTTTTTTTGGTTTTTGAGGTTTAATAAAAGGAACGGATAGAAGAGAATACACAAAAAACAAAAAAAAATAGAACAAGAAAAAAATAAAGAAAGGAAGACCAGACACACGAGGCTAAATAAAAAAAAAATACAGTGAAGATATAGTGAAATATTAGTATATGCAAGGAAGCCATGGAAGGAAGACAGGTGGAAGGCAGGTGGAGGGCAGGTGGAGGGGTGTGGAGGGAGGTTTAAGAGAGGCCTTCCCTTCCCTAATAATCCCATAAGGTGCCGCGTGTAAGCCTCTAAGGTGTGGTAATTGTGTTTCTTGGGCAAGTGTGGCGCCGAAATTATACCTGGCGAGCGGCGGGAGGGAGGGAGGGAAGGAGGGAGGGAGCGGGGAGGGAGGGAGGTAGGGAGGGAGGGAGGGAGGGAGGGAGGGAGGATAAAAAGGAGGGAAGCAGAGAGGGAGAAAGGAAGAACAGGAGAAAAGGAGGAGAGAGGAGGGAGAACAGGAGGAAGGGAGAGAGGACGGGAGGATAAAAAGGAGGGAGGCAGAGAGGGAGAAAGGAAGAACAGGAGGAAGGAAGGATAGGAAGAGGGAGGATGAAAAAGAAGGACAGGAGAGAAGGAAGCTTGAAGGAAGAACAAAAGGAAGGGAAAGGGAAAGGAAGGAGAGGAAGGGAGGGAAGGAAGGGAGGATAAGGAGGGAGGATGAAAAAGAAGGACAGAAGAAAGGGAAGAAAGCTTAGAGAGAAGGAGAACGAAAGGGAATAAGGAGAAAGTGAAGGAAGACAGAAGGAAGCTTATAGAGAAGGAGGACGAACGGGGAGGATTGAAAGGAAGGAAGACATATAAAAGGGAGAAGAGTTTAAGGGATGGAGGAAGAAATGGAAGGAGGAGAGAAGGGAAGGAAGATAGAAGAAAGGGAAGGAAGATAGAAAAGGGAAGGAAGACAGATGAAAGGAAGGACATTTTGAGGGAAGGAAGAAAAAGGGAAGGAGGAAGAAAGGGAAGGAGGAAGAGAGGGATGGAGAAGAAAGGAAGGAAGAAGAAAGGGAAGAGGAATAAAGGGAAGGAGGAAGAAGAGAAGA
>JACEEZ010019589.1:68282-73282 GCA_016584305.1 Chionoecetes opilio | reverse complement strand
TCCTCCTCCTCCTCCTCCCCTCCTTCCTCCTCCTTCTTCCCCTCCTCCTCCTCCTTCCATATTTAACCTATTCCCCTTGTCTCCCTTCTCAAACCTATTCTTATTAAACTTCATATCTCCGCCCTCTCTCTCTCTCTCTCTCCTCTCTCTCTCTCTCTCTCTCTCTCTCTCTCTCTCTCTCTCTCTCTCTCTCTCTCTCTTCATTCCTTTCCCAATTACCCCTCTCCTTCAGTCTATATTTCTTTCTTACTGTCAATAATGTCTGTCTGTCTGTCTGTTCTCTTGACCTAATCTCATTTTTCTTTTATTTTTCAACTCCCAAATCCCGATAACTTTCCTATTATTCTTTATTTCGTCTTCTCTATTGAGGTTGTGTGTCCTCCTCCTCCTCCTCCTCCTCTTTTCCTCTATCTACTCCCTCTCCTCCTCCTCCTCCTCCTCCTCTCCTCCTCCTCCTCCTCCTCCTCCTCCTCCTCCCCTCTTCCCCTCACACGGCTACGCTTTTCCCCTCTTCGTATAGGAATCATATAACGTCTTATAATATTCTTGGATCTGATGTTACTTATTAATTTTATTTTCGATACGCGTGGGAGGTGGAGGATGTGTTGGTGGAGGAGGAGGAGGAGGAGGAGGAGGAGGAGGAATTTGAGCGGGTTTGAGGAGGAGTGTCAGTTTTTTTTTTCTTCTCTCCTCTCTCTCTCTCTCTCTCTCTCTCTCTCTCTCTCTCTCTCTCTCCTCTCTCTCTCTTCTCTCTCTTATCTCTCCTCCCACGTCCTTCGCTAATCCTTTCATCCTTCCAGCTGACACCATCCTGACGGGGCCCTTGGGTGGGGGGGATGAGAGGAAGGGAAGGGGAGGGGGGAGGGGGGGTATGAGTGGATTGCAGGATAAGGGATGGTGGGTGAAAGGGGTGTGTGTGTGTGACGGGTGAAGGGGGGGTGAAGGGATGAGGTGGTATAGTAGATGGTTGAGAATGGGTGAAGGGTGACTGTTATGGAAGTATGACGATAGGTATTATTATTATTATTATCATTATTACTACTATTATTATATTATTATTATTATTATTGCTAAGAGGAGGAGGAGGAAGAGGAGGATAGTAAAAGGATAAGTTGGAAGATAGTAAAAGAGAAGGAGGAGGAGAAGGAAGAGGAGAGAAGGAGGAAGGGAGAGGGAGGAAAAAAGGATACATAGAAAGATTGCAAAAGGAAGTAGGAGGAAAAGAAGAGAGAAGGAGGAAGGAAGGAGGAAGAAAAAGATAGGTATTAAGATTGCTAGAGAGAAAGAGGAGGAGAAGAATACAAAGGAAGACAGAGGGAGGAAGAGGCAAAGGAGGAGAAAAAGGAAGAAGGAAAAAAGGATAGGTAGGAAGACAGTAAGAAAGAGAAGGAGAAGGGAGAATGAAAAAAAGATAGATAGAAAGATAACAAGAAAGAAGAAGGAAAAGGAAGGAGCAGGGAAAATGAAGGAAGAAAAAAGGATAGGTAGAAATAAAATAAAAAGATAGAGAAGGAGGAAGGAAGGAGAAAAATAAAGGAAAATTAAGAAAAAGAATAGTTAGTAAGATAACAAGAGAGAAGAAGGAAGACGAAGTATAAACAGGAGGAAGAAGAAGGAAGATAAAAGGATAGGTAGAAAGATAACAAGAGAGAAGAAGGAGGAAGACGAAGGAGGAAAAAGGAGGAAGGATGAAGAAAAAAAAGATAGGTAGCAAATAACAAGTAAAGATAGGAGAAGGAAAATAAAAGGATAGGTAGAAAGATAACACAAGAGAAGAAGGAGGAAGGAAGGAAAACAGAGAGGAAGAAAAAAGGAAAAGAATAGGTAGTAATAGAACAAGAAAAAAATAGGAGGAAGGAGAACTAATGAAGAAAATAGGATAGGTAGAAAGTGAAGAAGCAAAATAAACAGCAAAGAGGAGCACGAACCCATCTTTTCCCCCCTAACACAATAACATTACCTGAGGACAAGGCTATTCTAAGACCCCCCCTCGCCACCTCGCCCCCCATCAACCCCTCCGCCCCCCCCTGACCCCCCGCCCCCCTATCATGCTCCCAGGTAACAGATTTGACCCCCCTTCCCCTCTTTTTATTACCTGTACGGTCTTATTAACCTTTGTTACGAGGCAGGTGTGTGTGTGTGTGTGTGTGTGTGTGTGGGTGTGTGGGTGTGTGTGTGTGTGTGTGTGTGTGGGTGTGTGTGTGGGTGTGGGTGGTGTGTGGGTGGGTGTGGGTGTGGGTGTGGGTGTGGGTGTGGGTGGGCGTGGGTGTGGGTGTGGGTATGGGTGGGCGTGGGTGTGGGTGTGGGTGTGGGTGTGGGTGTGTGTGGGTGTGTGTGTGTGTGTGGGTGTGTGTGTGTGTGTGTGGGTGGTGTGTGTGTGGGTGTGGTGTGTGTGGTGTGGTGTGTGTGGTGTGTGTGTGTGTGGTGTGGTGTGGGTGTGTGTGTGTGTGTGGTGTGTGTGTGTGTGTGGAGCACAAAGCAGAGGACAATAAAGCTATTTCATAACTCACCTGTCCCCTTTTATTTATCACCTGTTCTCATTTATCATCCATTTGTCTCTCATCTCTCCTATTCTTATCCTCTACCTAGTGTTTTCACCTATCTATCTATTTTGTCTATCTATCTATCTATCTTGCCTATCTATCTATCTATTTTGTCTATCTATCTATCTATTTTGTCTATCTATCTATCTATTTTGTCTATCTATCTATCTATTTTGCCTATCTATCTATCTATCTTGCCTATCTATCTATCTATTTTGTCTATCTATCTATCTATTTTGTCTATCTATCTATCTATTTTGCTATCTATCTATCTTGTCTATCTATCTATCTATTTTGTCTATCTATCTATCTATTATCTACCTATTATTTTTCTACTTCAATATTTTCACTTTGTTTAGTCTCATGTCACGTTCAAACTCATTTCATTATTCCTTCCTTCCTTTCTTTTTTCCTTTATCGTTACATTATCGCCTCTTCCCTTCCTTTCTTCCTTCCTTCCTTCCTTCCTTCCTTCCTTCCTTCCTTCCTTTTATTTTCTTTCCTTTATCGTAACATTATCGCCTCCTTCCTTCCCTCCTCCTTCTACATTTAATATTCCTCCCTTATATCCCTTCTCCTCTCCTTCCTTCCTTCCCTTCTCTCTCTCTTTCTCTCTCCTATTCTCTATTTAGCTTGGCCTCTTGTAGCTTCCTTATTTTCTTTTGTTCTTATGTTCTTATTTATTCTCCTTTCTTCTCACCTTCTCTCTTCCTCCTTCCTCTCTTACTCCTAATTTCATCTTCCTCCCTCACTATCCTTCTCTCTCTTTCTCTCTCTCTCCTATGCTCTATTTAATCTCCTTCGTCTCTCTTATTCCTCTTTCGTCTTCCTCCTTCCATCATTACCCTTCTCCTCTCCTTCCTTCCTTCCTCCTCATTCCCTCCTACGTCCTTGTACCACACCGTAAAAAACTCACTCGTTTTTACTCATACATATTACCTCCTCTCTTTATAGCTACACCTTAACCTCTCTCTCTCTCTCTCTCTCTCTCTCTCTCTCTCTCTCTCTCTCTCTCTCTCTCTCTCTCTCTCTCTCTCTCTCTCTCTCTCTCTCTCTCCTCCTACCTCAGCACCTCACAGGCAAAAATTCCTCCTCCTCCTTTTCCTCTAACTAATTTAATTCCTCCTCCTCCTCCTCTTCCTCCTCCTCTTTCTCCTCCTCCTCCTCTTCCTTTGCCTCTAACTACCTCTTTCACTTCCCCGAAACCACCCACTCCACATCCCAACAACTTGTAAGACTCATATTTAGCACAATTTAAACACAATTTCTGTTATTTCGCCCTTTCTATCCCTCTTTGGCTTATTATTCTTTGGTAACTATTTGAAACTTCACTTTAAGATTGATTGTTAGGCAAAAAACAAAAACAAAAACAGAGGAAAATGTGCCAGAAACTTCGTCTTAAGACACACTAAAAAAATGCGTTGATATTCGAGTGTCGTAACTTTCCGTTTGTTTCTATAATTACTTTTTGTCACGCTTTGTTTCCCCCTAAGTAAAGTAATCACATTTTTTTTTAGATAGCCTTCTAATTTAACAATATTTAATTTTCAGGCTTTTAATTTTCAGGCTTTTAATTTTCAGGCTTTTAATTTATCCTCGTTAACTATTAGTCCTTCATTCATTTTCACTTTTATGTTCATTCCTTTTTTTTATTCTTTTCTCTCTTTAATCAAGTTCGAAATTCGCTTATAATAAATCATACTTATTTTTCACCTATCCCTCACAAAACGCACTCATAATAACTCATACTTAATTTTCCACCTCATAACGCACCCTCACTCCCTCATAAACGCACTCATAACACCTCATACTCATTTATAGCCTTAAAACGCACCCTCACTCCCAAAAAACACACTTATAAAACCCCTCACACTCATTGTTCACCTCATAATACCTCACCTCCCTCACAAAACGTATTTATAACACTTCAAACTCATTTTTATACCTCAAAAAATGTATAAAAACTCAATATTACAATAGTCACTCCTAAAAAGTACTCAATCACTCCTTTTTCCACTACACAATACATCACCACCACCACTACCACTACCACCACCATGCACCATCACTACCACCATCACTACCACCACTACCCCACCACTACCACTACCACCTCTACCACTACCAATACCAATCCTCCACCACCACCACCACCACCACCACTACCAATCTCTACACACCCAATCACACGAGCCAATCAGCCAATCAGCCAATCAGCCAGCCAGGTAACCAATCCGTATAGATCTCCACGACTCCCACGCGACTGGCCACGCCCTATAAGTCATGTTATAATGGGGCAATACGTCCTCGTAATAACCCTTCCTCCTCCTCCTACCTTCTACCTCTTCTTCTTCCTCCTCCTCCTTCTCACCACCGATATTGATGTCTACCCAAACAAGGCAATACAAGGCATCCCTCCCTCCCTCCCTGCCTTCCTTCCCTATCTTCTATTCGTAT
>JACEEZ010019589.1:38282-65782 GCA_016584305.1 Chionoecetes opilio | reverse complement strand
CATCACCCCCAAGACCCGGTCCCATACCCCCTATCCCCCTCCTCACTGTGTGGGAAAAAAACAGGAGGGGATGGTGCTAAACGGGAAACCCCTGGGGGTCGGTCCACCCCCTCAAGACCTTTTGCTACAGGGGGGGCATGGAACAGCGAATGCCTATCCACTCTCCTATGCGCGCAGTTTGGAGGTAAAAAGTAGCCTTTCTCGATCTCGAGAAAGCTTTTGAGCCCCCCAACCCCTTGACCCCTTTCGTTTTTGGCCCGAAGGGAGTAGCGGCAGACCCCTAATAGGTCAGGGATTTCCTCCGGGCCGAGGGGGCAATTTGCTTTCAGGGGCAGATTCATCCTCAACTAAAAAGGGAACACCCCAGGGCAGCTTTCTGACCCCTTTCCTTTTTAAACTCTTAATGAGAACTAATCTCTCTTCCCACTCCCCCGGTCCCAAAAGTTCTTGCTATGGGAAAACCCTTTCCCCTCTACTGCAGGGCCCCCCCCAAACAACGACCCCAGAACGTGACTGACATCACCCCCAAAATGTAGGAATTGGGCTTAAAACGAATGAGAAAACCCAAAGCCATGGGCCTTTGGGTGTGACCGCCGCGCCCCGTCTATATCCGGACACTCCACTCTCCGGGTCACGTCGCACCAATCCCTGGGCATCGGGCTCGACAACCGTCTAAACCCCCGCCCACGTAGCTTACTGCAAAGCGGAAAACAGCAGGGTCTCCGTCCTAGGGGAAAACTGGTTTAAAAGGGGGGGGCGGGGGTTCCAAGTGAAGCGCCCCTTTTACATTCACCCCATCCCTCTCTCCGGGACTACAGCGCTCCATCCCTTTTCCCCACAAACACCCCCCAAAAAACTAGAGGCCACCAAAAAACCCCCTGAGGTCATCAAAAACCCCCCCCAGATGGACTAATCTGCAACCTGCGCAGGAGTCCGGGTATCCCGATCGGCGCCGTATGAAAACGACCCCCTGCCTTTAAACAAAAGACCCACCGCCCTCCACTACGCCCCTCCCCCCCGGGGTTGCAACTCTTTGCCAGGCCCGCAAAAAACCCTTCGGCGGCAATTGGCCAGCGTGGCGCAGAAAATTTCTCAATGGGGAATACCGAAACCCTCCTAAAAAGGGCGAGGTTTCCCTCACCAAACTTTGCCCCGCCACCGCCTTGGGCCCTCCCCTTTAAACACCCCACACTCCCCAGTTGAGCGCCCAAAGGGCCCCGGGTCACCCCGCCTACGCCTGGGAAAAGCATGGTCAGGAGGACTTAGACCCCTGCTCCCCTACCACAGACGGGTCGCAGATCCTGCCCCCAGAGCCGGGGGGCGGGTTTTTGAGCGGACAAACCACGAAAAAAGTGGCGTCTAAAAGAGGCGCCCGCTGCCCCGGGAACTAGTCCCATTCGGGCGCTCTCACCCCCGCCCTTGGGGTATCCCCCCCTATGTATCATACACACAGATCAAATCCTCTATCCCGGGCCCCCGAGGAAAACAGCCAAGGACAACATTTTCCTCCTCACCTCCATCTTTTTGGCCCAGCGATGGCTGCACGGGCTGCAAATCACCCTCAAAATTGGGGTTTCCCCGCCTGTAGCCTTAGTGGCAAAGAAGCAGGGCAGAGTGCAAATCAGCCGTGCCCCCCCCCCCGCCCCCCCTACGGTGCTTGCCCCGCCTTCCCAAACTCTACTTAAAATAAATCTGCTCGCCCCGCCTTGTCCCCCCCCAAACACGATGCCCCAGCGCCGTCTCACCCCCTGCCCCCTGGTACGCGCTGAACAGCTTTCCCCCAATTCCCCAGGCCCCCCATCGCCCGCACAAGGGACCGAAAACACCCCTCCCCCTCGGGTTTTCCGTTTTTAAAAAATCCGCCAGGGCGCTGTGGAATCACTGTGATCACTGCCCGGTCACCCCCCCCTTGCTCCAAAAATACCCCCGAAGTGTGAGGCAAACCCCCCCCAGGAACGCCCGCCACCCCATCCGCAGCCCGGACATCAGGGCCGCCGCCGTTTTGCTGCGGTAGTAGATTGCCCCCCTTTCCACTCTCACCTTTACCGTTGGGGGACCCCCCCCCCCCCCAAGGGAGCTCCAAAACCCCTGCCTTTTTTTTTTAAGCCTAATCCCCAGGCGGGGGCTATAGGCAAGAGCTCGCGTCAACCACAGTGTTTATAAAATTAACAAAACAGAGAGAGAAGAGGGAAAGGAAAAAGAAAAAAGGACACGAAACACCAACAAAACCCCGTGGGGAGAGAAGATAAATAGTCACCACACCCCACCCCCACACACCCCACACACCACCACACACACCACACACACAACACAACCACCACACCCCACAAATAACACACACACACAACACCACACCAACACACACCACACACACAAACCACACTACACACACAACATACACACACACAAACTCACCAAAAAGTAATCCCGGGGAAAATTTTTGGATAAGGCATGTCGTTGCAACCTCATAAAATAAGCAAGGGAAACGTCTTTCCCCCCCCGTACCCCTCCTCCCCTCCTCCCAATTTACGAAGGGTTCCCCCACACCCCCGAACCCCCCACCCTACGCCCACACCCCAAACCCCTGGCCCCCCCAACAGCAGAGGGAGCGGGTGTCTTTCGGTGTTGGGGTTTGGATTCTGTGGGGTTTGGTGGTAATGGGTGGGGTCGTGGTAGGGGTGTTATTGGTGGGTGGGGAGTTCATGGTAGTGGTGTTGCGTTGGGGTGTGGTAGTGGTGGTAGTAGTAGCAGTGGTGGGGTTGGTAGGTGTTGTGGTGGTTAAAGTGTGGTAGAAGTTGTAGTTAGTAGTGGTAGTAGTAGTAGTGGGGTAAAAGCGTTTGGGGTTTTTTATGTTTGGTGGAGTGGGGGGGTGGGGGGGGTAGGTTTTTTTGGTGGTTAAAAATTGGTAGCATGTGGTAGGAGGGTACTTAGCGGTTTGGTAGTATGGTAAATTAAATGTAGTAGTAGTTTTGAAGTGGGGGTTAGTAGTGGTAGTTTTTTTTTTGAAATAGCGGAATGTTAGAAGTGGAGACGTTTTGGGGATGAGGTGGGTGAGGGAGCGGGGGGTAGGGGGGGTGGGGTTGTGGAGGGTGGTAGGGGGTGGGGTGTGGGGTTTGGGGGTTTTTGACGAAGACCTGGATGAGGTGACGTCTTGGCGGCTGTGGGGGATGACGGGTGGGTGAGAATGGCTGTGTGTGGATGACAGGTGGAGGGAAGAATGGTGTAAGTGGATGAGACGAATTTTAATCACTGGTGGACGAGGTAGTGGTGGTGGTGGTGGTGGTGTAGTAGTAGTAGTAGTAGTAGTAGTAGTAGTAGTAGTAGTAGTAGTAGTAGTAGTAGTAGTGGTAGTGGTAGTGGTAGTGGGAGTGGTGGGGGTAGTAGTAGTAGTAGTAGTAGTAGTAGTAGTAGTAGTAGTAGTAGTAGTAGTAGTAGTAGTAGTAGTAGTAGTAGTAGTAGTAGTGTAGTGGTGGTGGAGGCAGTGGTAGTAGTAGTAGTAGTGGGGGTAGCTGTGTAGTAGTAGTAGTAGTAGTAGTAGTAGTAGTAGTATAGTAGTAGTAGTAGTAGTAGTAGTAGTAGTAGTAGTAGTAGTGTAGTAGCAGCAGCAGTAGTAGTAGTAGTAGTAGTAGTAGTAGTAGTAGTAGTAGTAGTAGTAGTAGTAGTAGTAGTAGTAGTAGTAGTAGTTGTAGTAGTAGTAGTAGTAGTAGTAGTAGTAGTAGTAGTAGTGGTAACAGGGAGGGTTGGGTCAAGGCTATTTCCAAGTAGTAGACAAAAAGGTCAAGCGATTACATGACCTCAAATGACTTTAACTAACACACACGGCGGCGCATGTGACCTGACTTTCTATTGTTGTCATTCTGGTCACACTCAAAGACACTAAAAAAGTTTCCAAAAGTTAAGTTACGTTTCCAAAGTTATATTTCACTTTTCTTTACGTGGCAGAAACGTAACTTATTTTCCATTATCTTTTAAGGTATAGTTTCAGACCTTTTGTATCGTGTTCTTAAGGTTGTTTGGATGGGATTAAGAACCTATAAAATAAAAGAGAGAAAGAGAGAGAGTGAGAGAGAGGTGATGTAAGGTGTGATACTTAAAGGGATGTGAAGATGGTGCGTGTTTGAACATGTCGAGACGTAAGTGCGTTATTTTTTGAGATTTCGTATAGCGACCGGCCGGCGAGCGAGCGAGAGAGAGAGAGAGAGAGAGAGAGAGAGAGAGAGAGAGAGAGAGAGAGAGAGAGAGAGAGAGAGAGAGAGAGAGAGAGAGAGGAGAGAGAGAGAGAGGAGAGAGAGAGAGAGAGAGAGAGAGAGAGAGAGAGAGAGAGAGAGAGAGAGAGATTAGGAGAGACCCGCGAGCTAAAAACTGACCCGATTAATAACATCACTGCAAAATGGAGAAAAAAAGAATAAAAAAAAATCTGGACACACACACACACACACACACACACATACACACACACACACACACACACGCAAGCTCTATCTCTATTGGCTAATGGTTCCTTTAAGAGACCATTTCAGTAAACTAGTCTGAAATCAATCATCGAACCGACGAACTCGACTAAAGAGACAACCACTTAATTACTCGACCAGCACGGACACGAGAGAGAGAGAGAGAGAGAGAGAGAGAGAGAGAGAGAGAGAGAGAGAGAGAGAGAGAGAGAGAGAGAGAGAGAGAAGACATATCGAAAGACAGTAAATCAGTAAGAATTAAAAGAAAATGTAAAAAAAGGATGATGGAGTATGAGAGGAGGAGGAGGAGGAGGAGGAGGAGGAGGAGGAGGAGGAGGAGGAAGAGAAAAAAAGAGGACCGCTTACGTGCCTTGCAAATCTTCCACTTCACTAAAATCGATGCATTTGATGGCTAAAACATGTGCATAAATCGCACACAACAATCACACGAGACACACACACACACACACACACACACACACACACACACATTTGCCTGCCCTCTTCTTCCTCATCCATCCGTCGTCCTCCTCCTCCTTAATCTCCTCCCATTTAATCTTCCTCTTTATCATCTATTCCCTATTCTTCTTCCTCTTCCTCTTCCTCTCCCTCCTCCTCCTCCTCCTCTTTTCGCTTCAATCTGCAAGATAAATTCTACGATATAGGGGGGAGGAGAGAGAGAGAAGAAAAGAGAGAGAGGAAGAGATAGAAAAGAGAAGAGAGGGGGGGGGGGAGGGGGGGGGGGAAAGGGGGGGGAAAAAAGGGGAAAGAAAAAAGAAGAGGGGAGAAAGGGGCCTTTTGAGGAAGGGGAAAAGGAAAATTTTTTGGGAGCCCCGGGGCCCCAAAACTTCTCCCCGGTTTAAAAAATCCTTCCCCTTTGGGGAAAAAAAATCTTGCCCACCCCCCCCCCCCCACATCCCCCCCCCCCCCGCAAAGCTTACCCCCCCTATTTCCCCTTTGGCCCCTTTTGGCCCCCTTTTCCAGCCTTTTCAAATTCTCTCGCCACCCCCATTTGGAACACCACTTAAACTCATCCCACCCCCAAAAAGAAGAACGGGGGAAAGGATCAGGGGGGGGGGGGGGGGAAAGGGCCCATACCC
This sequence comes from Chionoecetes opilio, assembly GCA_016584305.1. Lineage (NCBI taxonomy): Eukaryota > Metazoa > Arthropoda > Malacostraca > Decapoda > Majidae > Chionoecetes > Chionoecetes opilio. The sequence continues at coordinate 60,231 of JACEEZ010019589.1, read as the reverse complement.
CCCCAAAGCGTTTCCCCCGGTAAGTTTTTTTTTTTAAAAATCGGGGGGTTTGGGGGGGGGGGAAAAATGGGGGGAGGAAGGGGGCCCCTTTAGTGTTAAAACCCCCCCCTTTCCAAAAACCGAGGGCCCTTTTTCCAAAACCCCCAGGGTTGCTATTCCCCCCAAACATCCCCCCCCCCACCCCCAACCCACCCCCACCCTTTTTGCTCCCCCCTTTTCCCTCACCCCACCCTCCCCTCCCCCCAAACCCCCCTTTTAATCCCCCCCCAACCCTCCCCCTTTTCCCCCTTCTCTTCCCTCTTCCCCCCCTCGTTTTTTTCCTCCCCCCTTTTCTCCCTTCCCTTTCTAAAATTTCGTTATTGGTCGGGGTTAAAAAAAAGGGGAAAAAAGGGGGGGTTTTTGGGGGTTTGGGGGGAAAAATTTAAAGGAGGGGGAAAGAAAGGGGGGGGGTTTTGGGGGTTTTTCCCCCCCCCTTATTTTTAATAGCCCCCCGTTGGGAAGGGTTCGAACCCCCCCCAAAAAGGGGGAAAAGGGAAAATGGGGCCCTTGGGGGGGGGGGTTGGGTGGGGGGTTTTTGGTGGCCTTTCGCCCCCACCCTTTTTAGGTTTGGGCGAAGTTCTCCCCCCAATCCCCTCTTGGTGTTTTCCCCCCCTCACCCTCCCCTTCTATTCCCTCCTCATTTTTTTAACCCCTTTTCCTCCTTTTTCTTTTAAATTTTCCCCCTTTTCTCCCAAAAGGGGTTTAAAACCCCAAGGGGAACCCCGGTGGTGCACCTTTTGGGGGCGGGAAAAACCCAAATGGGGGGGGGGGAGCAAAGGGGATGAGGGGAGGAGAGGGGGGAAGGGGGGAGAGGGAGGGGGAGAGGAGGAAGGGGTTTGTAAATTTGGGAAAAAGTAATAAAAAACCCCCCCAAAAAACCCCGGTCCCCAACCCCCCCCACCCCCACACCCCCACCACCCCAACCCCCCCACCCCCAACCCCCCCACTAAACCCCACCCCCCCTCACCACCCCACCCCAAAAAAAACCCCCCCCCCCAAATTCAAAAACCTATTAACATTTTTGCCCCAGGGCCCCCAAAAAAACAAATATGGGCCCCAAGTTCCATAAAACCCCCCAAGCCCCCCCCTTTAATTAAAAAGAAACATATCCCCGGAAATGAAAAAAAAAACCCCAACCCAAAAAAACCCCAGGAGTTGGGGGGTTCCACGCACCCCACGCACGCACGCCCCAAAAACCCCCCAACCCCCCGGTGAGGGGAAAGGACTGCGAAACCCTCCCCCCTTAAACTTCCTTAACCCCCTAAACCGGCTCCCCAATTTTCTCCCCCCTTCTTTTCCCCTTTTCCCCTTTCCCCCCCCCTTCTTCCCCTTCCCCTTTCCCCTTTCCCCCCCTCTTGTTTCCCCCCCCTTCCCCCCTCCTTCCCCCTCCCCCCCTCCCCCCCCCGCCTTTTCCCTTGTTTTTAAACGCTTTTCCCGGGTAAGACTTAAAGTAAAATGTAAATTTTTTATATAAGGAAACCCATGCCCTTCATATTTTGGGTTTACCCTTTTTTTTTCCCTTCTCCCTTAAGTTTGGGGGTTAGTTTTGGTTTTTTTTTATTATTTCATTTTTTTTAATTATTGTATGGTTTTTTTTTTTTTTGGGGGGGGGGGGTTTAAAAAGTTTTTTGTGATGATTTTAAAGTGTGTGTAGTATAGGGGTGAGGGGTATCTTTTTTTTGTGGTTTTTGAAATAGTAGTAGAAAGTAGTAGTAAAAGTAGTAGTAGTATAGTATAGTGAGTAGAAAGTAGTAGTAGTAGTAGTAGTAGTAGTAGAAATTAGTAGTGTGTGGGAGTAGTAGTAGTAATTGCCCTGGGGGTGACCCGGGGTTCAAATCCCCGACGAAAACCAAAACCTTTTTCTGCCCTCGAGGGGGCCTAAGAAAAACCCCTATCCCCCCCCTCCCTTTTAAACTCTCCCTTTGGGAGGGCGATGCATTGGGGACCGGGGAAGGGCGGGCATGAGCCTCAAATCACAGGCGTCACTAAAAAAAATCCTGCCTCCCCAAACCCCCGGGCGGGGGCCCAAACCATCACACCCCTCAAGGGAACCTCCGGGACCTCCCAAACCCCTCCCCTGGGCCCAACCCACTGCCCCGGGCAAAATAAGGAAACAAAATGAAAAAAAGGGAAGAAAAAAAAATTAGAAAGTATTTTGGGGGTTTAAAAGAAAAGTAGTATAGTAGAAAGTGAAAGTATGGTAGCAATAGTAGGGCCAAAGTGCTTGGGGGCCCCTTGGGACCCATTTATTGTTTTTGTAGTAGTAGTATATTTTTAAAACAAATGTGTTTTGAAAACTCCAATCGTGTTTTTTGGGCTGTCGTTGGTCACTGGCCCAAAGTCCCTCGAGGTAGACCCTTTTTCCGTTTGATTCCCCCCTTTTGTTCCGTGTGATTCCAACACACACACTCCCAAAACACGGGCCAAAACAAAAGTCCATGAGTCTTTGATTTTGGGGGAAAATGCGGCAAAAAACGTTACCGCAGATTTTTTTTTTCCTTAATCAAATCCCCTTTAAAGGGGTTTTTTTTAGCCAAAACCCCCTCCCTTCAAAATTTTAAAATGGGGACATGGGATTAAGCCGTTTTTTTTCCCGCACCTAGATTTTTTTTTGGCGTTTTTTTTTTTGACCTACTCCCCATAAAAATTAAATTTTACAGTTTCGGCTACCCAGAACAGACAGAAAAAAACCCAAATTAAAACCAACACACCAAAAACCACAACACCCACACCACACACAAAACCAAAACAAAAAACACACATCACAAACACCAGACACCCAGCTACTCCTATAGTATTTAGATTTTGATGACAATAATTTAAAATAATAATAATAAATAATAATAAAATAAAAAAAAAAAACCAAGGGTTTTGGCGATGGGGTTTTGACCACACACCACCCCACAAAAACCACACACACACACACACCAAACACACACCCACATACCGCGTGGAACCTTTTCCCGGCTGCAAATTTAAAGGGTTGAGTTGAGTTTAAATGAGCGACAGGTAGAAAAGTTTTTGATGATAAGATTAAAAAGGCCCGGGAGGCGGGGAGGGTGGGGGAAGGGGAAAAAGGGGGAAAAGGGGGAAAAAAAGGAAAGGAGGGGGGAGGGGAAGGAGGGGGGAGGAGGAGGAGGAGGGGAGGAGGAGGAGAGGAGGAAAGATAAAAAGGGACGAAGTGCAATTATGGTTTAAGGGGGAAAGAAATGATTTTGCAGAATTTGTCCTAATATATAAATAAATAGTAGGATGTTTTTTACTTTAATCCCTCCCTTTTTTTGTCCCCCTTCCCCTTCTTTTCCTTCTCTCCCTCCTTCCCCCCTTTCCCCTTCTTTTCCCCCCTTTCCCTTTTTTCCCCCTCCATCCTTCCTTTTTCTCCATCGGCCCAGGAAAAGGCGGGGCCCCGCCCCACCCTGAACTTCCACACTGGGGCCTACCCCAAACACTACATTAACCTCAAAAACCCCCCCAAAAAGATACCCCCAGTTAATTTTTTCCACTACTACTCCCCGACCTGTGCCCGGGCTGGGGTTTTCATTTGGGGGCCCTGCCCTTTTATGCCCCACCATGGGGGATTTAAGGTACCGGGGGCCCACTGCTGCAGGGGGGGCATTGAAGTGAAACGGCTCCTACTTTGGAAAAAACCAATCCGCGTGGTTGAACGGGGGCTGGGGCCGGGGATTGACTGCTCCCTTTCCCAAAAAAGGGGCCAAAGGAAAAAGGGCGGTGCCCCACCACCCTTAAAACCCCACACTGGGGTTTCCCCATTAAAAAACAACAAAACTAAACCTATTTAAAGGGCATAACCTCCCCCAAAAACTAGTATATTTTAGCCATAGTTTTACGGGGGCCTTTAAAACCTTCCTCAAAAAATTCCATGCAGTTTTTCTATATTGCAGGGTATCATTTCTTTTCCCGGGGCCAGTTTTGGGGGCTGGAGGGAGGGGGTGGGTGGGGAGGACCCCTTTACTTCCTACCCTTTTCCCTCTCTTTTTAAATCTAGTTGTGTAGTAAAATTTAAAAGCAAACACCCTTGAAAAAGGACCTATGGGTCTGTTCTTTTTGGGTTTTTTCCCTTTTTTGTTTTTCCTTTTTGTATTTGTATTCTTACCTCCCATTTTACCTCCACCCCCTTCCCCCCTTTTCCCCTACCCATTCCTTCCCCCTCGCCTCCCCCTCCCGAAAATCCCCTTCCAGGTCTTCCATTAAATCCCCTTCTACAATATCTGTTCTCCGCTTTCCCTTGGGAAATTTCCATTACATTAATTTTTCTCCCGTTAGTTTTTTTTATTAAAAAAACTTTTTTCCCCCTCCTCCTCCCCCTCCTTTCCCTCCTCCTCCTTCCTTTCCCCCTCCTCCTCCTCCTCCTCCCCCCCCTCCTTCTTCCCCCCCTCCTTTTTTCCTCCTCCTGCTCCTACTATGAAATTTCTGTGTTTTTAATTTGCCGTGGTGAAATAAAGAAAAGGCGACTCCAAATGGGTTTCGCTGAAAATTTTTTCTTTTCTCTCCTCTCTCTCCCTTTTCTCCTTTTCTCTTTTCTCTCTTTTCTCTCTCTCTCCCCTCTCTCTTCTCTCTCTCTCCTCCCTCTCATAGTTCGTAATGGCAAAATGCATTCATGAATAAAAAGTACTTGCCATCCGATGCCAGTGAGAAGAGAGAGAAGGAGGAGAGAGGGGAAAAGAGAGAGAGAGGGGAGAGAGAAGGGGAGAGAGAGAGAGAGAGAGAGAAAAAGGGGAAAAAGAGGAGAGAGAGAGAGAGAAAAAGAGACGGGGGAAATAAAAAAAACTGAAAAATTCCCAAATAAAAAATTTGGTAAAACCAAAAACCGAAAAATAATAAATAAGGGTGGAAAAATTATTATCATTACATCATCATTTAAAATTTATTAAAAAGGAAAGGAAAAGGGGAAGGGGAACTTTTTCCCCATCTTTGCAAAACTTTATAAGTGGATTTACTAAACTACTGCCAAGGAAGGGAGATTTGAGACCTTTAAAACCCTTAAAGGGGTTTAAAATTTTCCCAAACCAAAAAAAACCCCCCCCACTTTCTACCATAGAGGATATATTTTCTTCTTCTTCTTTTTTGACCTTTTTACGCTTAGTAAACGGGGTTTATACCTTTTCTTTTAACTTTGGGGTTTAAGGGGCCTGTCACCCAAAAGGCACTTTTTTTTCCCCGGGTCTTTTTGGTAACAAAAAGCGTAAACAGGCATCACTTGAAAGCCTGAACCGGCACTTTTGGTAGCAAAATACCAAAAGATGCCGGAAAATATTGCTCGTGTGACACGGCCTAAAACAGTTTTGTCAGCTCTTCCCTTAGCTATTTCACTCACTATTTCACTGTATTCACTCTTCAACTCCTCCTTCACACACTCGTCGACGCTATTCCAAAGGTTTCTTATACCAGCACTTTTCCTTTTTTAGCCCCATTTTAGTAATTCAATAGTTTAATTTAATAGTTAACCCTCTTTAATAGTTTAGCCCATCTGGGAAGGGGACTCAATCAAAACCTTTTAGTAATAACGATAAATCTATTCCAGTTCCTGAGGTGTGTGGGCGTTCCCTTGGTCGTGTTGAATATATCGTAATGAATAGGTTAGTCTTCCCTGATGCAAGGGGCCCTCCCCGTTTTTCCCCTATATATTTTTCCCTTTTTTTCAATTTTAAATTTAACTTTGGGCAATGGTACAAAAAAAAAAAAAAATGAGACAAAAAAGTTCCCTCTTAATCAATTTCCTAGTATCACAAAGAGCAAGAAATATTCAACGAGGTACTGAAATTCTTATATCCAAAACGTAAATTTAAAATTTTTTTTTTTAATTTTTTTTTTAAAACCCGGCTTCCAAAAATGCCCCCATATAATTTTGTGTAATCTTTAAAAATCCCCAGACATTAAAATTTTACCTTTTTCCCAAACTTTTTTTCGGGCCCTTTTCGTAGCCAAACAAAAATAACAAAGGGAATGGAGTCGATTTTTTTTTTTTTTTCCAGTTTTAAATATTGCATTGTAAACACATTTTTTTTTTTGTTTTTTTTAAGGGCGTCCAAAAAACATTACCCCGTCTGTCCAATTTATTCACACTTAAGGGGCCGGGGTTTCCCACTAACCCGCTTGTACTACGGGGGGCCGGGCCCTAAAAACAAAAGAAAAAACAAAGACTTTACAAAGAAAGTCCAAAAAATTGACCCAAAACCGGGCCCTACCGCTGTACGGGGTTCCCTACAAAAATTAAAATCAAGTCAATTTTCCCTCCCCCTCCCCTCGGGGGGGTGTCCCCCTCGGGGCGGAGGTGCAAACTGTTTCCCAGTTACCCAACCCAAAAACCAAAATCACCAGCGGGGATGAAAGGTGAAAGTCATTTTTTGGGCGGGGTACGGGGAAAGGCAGCCGGAAAAAGGGCTTTTTTGGGAACCGGCCTTTATTTGGGGGAGGAAACTAAATTTTTTTTTTGGACGTTGAAGTGCTCGTATGTGAAAATCCAAAAGTCCGTGTCCTCGCCAAATTTTAGAAATCTCGGGGCTACTTTTCCCCCCCGGGTCAACCACCTCGAGCAGTTTTCTTAACCTTTTTAAAAAACCCCCACACCCCCTCTAATTTTGTTAAATGGGTCCTTTCCCTTTCCCTCCCCCCTTTTACTTTTTCAACTAAGATTTTCAAAATAATCCTGCTCCGGGGAAAAAAAAAAGAAAAAGAAAAGCGTATTTTTTTTTTAAAACTTTTTTGTGGACATAATTACAAATTTTTTTATGCACCCTAATTATTTTATTAACCCCCTTGCATATAAACCCAAACAAAGGTCTGGGAATGGTAAAAGGGAAAAGGGGGGTCCGGAGGGCTAGGGTGAGGATGTCGAGGGTCATTTTAAAAGATTAAATGCCTCCGACCCGCCTACCCCACCATGAAGAAACTCCGTTCCAAGTCTCTATCTTTGGCGAGTGCTATTCGGTAGCAGAATTGGGGGGCCCCCGTGTCGGACAGGGGTGGGCAAATGGCTCGTTGGGGTGAGTACTTTGGGGGGTTTTTTCACGGTGGGACCCTCCCAAAAAAGGGAGCTTCACACCACTGGATTACAGGCAGTGATGCCATCCTGCCATTGACGAAACCCACCCCTCTTGAAAGAAGTCAAAGGGGGGCTGTAAACCCAAGTTTTAGGGCCGGAAAGGCAGCTGGTTTTTGGGAAAAAAATCGGTGCGGGGGTCCCTCAAAACGGGGGGAGGGCCCTGAAACCGCCCCCTTTCCTGCTGTCCCCGATTTGCCGGGGGGGTGGGGAAACAGGTACCATTTTCCCCCTGACTGGAAAAAGGGGGGTGGTCGTCCCTAAACTGGAAGGGAAAAGGGGGCCGTCCCCCCCCCGGGCTGCAACAATTACCGCGGTATTACAAATGCCCAGCGTGCCAGGCAAGTGCTTGCCCATCTATTCTGACACGGATCCCCAAGGGCCCTCTGCTGGACATAGAGACCTCAGCAAATCTGGGTTCCGCCTGGTAAGTCCCCCAAAAACGGACCGAATTTCCCAGGGACTTCCCTGTCCCGGTGGGAAAGCCAAAGTGAGTTTCGACAGGGGTTCTTGGGAGCCTTGTTGATTCCCAAAAAGGCGTTTTACTCAAAAGCAATTTGGGGAGTCCACTTTGGGATCCTCTGCGACTTCCCCGGGATTCCTGCAAGGACTATTGGTTTGATAACCGGTTTTGTATTCTGGGGCTGAAAAGTGCTGGTTTAAATGTGGGGCATTGTATCCAGCTTCTTTTCCCGTTAAAACACGAGTGAGGTAAGGGTGCGTCCTTGCCCCATCACTTTTTAGCGCTTGTATGGACTGGTATTGGACAAGGTTGTAGTAAAAGGTGATTGTTGGAGCATCCGTCGGCAACACCAGATCACTGATCTTGTTTTTGTCGATGATGCAATAATCTTTGCTGAGTCCCTGGAGGTCCGGGTGATGGCTCTCGAGGCGCTGCACGAGGAGGCAAAGCCTTTGGGACTTGAGGTCTCCTGGCTTAAGCCCAAAGGGGTCCAGGTGTTTGGAGACTTACTAGATGAACAGTACAGTCTGTTCATGCGTGTGGCGAGGACATTGAGATCTTGGAAAGTTTTACATACCTTGGTAGCGCAGTCCTTAATGACGGGGGGTCACGTCAAGAAGTCTTAACGGCGGATTGGCATAGCCCACGTGTTATGGACTCGCTCAGCGGGAGTATTTGGCGTCGTGGGTACCTGTGCAAGAGACAAAGATCCGGATCTTCAAGTCGCTTGTGATCCCTGTCTTACTATATGGTTGTGAGACATGGACACTAAATAGTGACTTGAAGAGACAAATCAATGCTTTTGGTAATAATGTCTTCGCAGAATCATGGGGTACGCTGGGATGATTACGTGTCAAATCAGCGATTGCACCGTGAGACTGAATCGAAGCCTTTTACCTGTTAGTCCGTCAACGCCAACTTTGGCTATATGGCATGTGGCCCCGCTACCTTGAAACCGATTCCCTCCCATCGGTTGTCCTCTGTAAGAGACAATCCGGCGTGGAGGAGGCCAAGGGGGGCCCCACAAGGCTCGTGGCTTTGGGGGAAGTTGATGTTTCTGTCGAGAGCTGCTTTGGGATGGGAAAGGAGCCTGCATGGAGACTCCGCGTGGTGAACCCCCGTGAGTACGTCGTAGGGTTGGCGAGGCGACGCGCCCCCCGGCATATATGCCCCCAATGATTTATGATTGATATACCCAGCAGATTTAGTTAGATCACATTAAAGGCCGCCACACACCAAAAGCTACGCGCTATAACAATAATATTAAAAATGACATAATAATAGTAATAATAATAACAAAAAATACTTTAGCATAAGTCCACAGAGTAAGTGAAATCTGGCACGACGTTACCGCAGAGTTTTTCAGCCACACTTGTTTCTCCGCGCCAACTTCCTTCGCTCACCCTCGCAGCAAGCTTCATGTTAAAGCGAAGGCCGAGCTTCAAATCAAATACTTGACAGTTCATCCTTTTTCTCTCTTAGCTGACGCCTCCCTAGGTAATCAATTACCCACGACCCCCAGGTTAAGAACCGCTGCCTTACAGTAATTACGGAGTTTTGCTACACTTCGTCATGCAGTGTCTCATAAACCCACTAAGTAATGTCAAAGTTTGTGGCAGCTTTATTCCTCTGATCCCTCTTTCTCCTACCATTCTTCAGTCAAGTCAAGCGATCACTCACTTACTCTATACTTTATCTATCATTCTACACTTCCTAAAGGTTCCTAAAATCTATCTCTCTCCACTCGCTTTTAGTTTATATGCATTTTCTTAACTCATTCACTGATCAGAGAAATTCAAGTGCGATATGTGTTATGGAGTCATTTCAGTTTGTTGGGGTAAACTATTTGGCTGTTTGGGTATTGACTGTAGACTAATATTCGATGAGGAGGAGGAGGAGATACGCGACGAGAAATAGAAGGAAAGGGAGAGGAGGAGGAGGAGAAGGTTGAGATAAGAAGACAAATAGGAGGAATGGAAGGAGAGAGGACGAGGAGGACAAGATGGAGATGATGAAAAGGGAAAGAGAACAATTGGAGGAAGTAGAGAAGAGAAGAAGGAGGAAGGTGAGAGGAGTAAGAAGAGAAGATGGAGGAGACAATAATAGAAAGAGGAAGAATGGAAAAAGAGGAAAGAGAATTGAAGAAGGAAGAGAGAAAGGAAAAATAACAGAATATTTTTACATGTATGAGATAAAACGAAAAGAAACTAAGTAAAATGACCCCCTCTTCAAGTATACTTTTCCTCGACAATTGTTCATAGATAAATAATTGTGATTCACTGCTACTCTCACCACACACGCAAAAAAACCACCACTTCCATTATACTTCAAGCTACCCAAAAAATTCTCTAGTTTTCTTCCACACTCATCGAGACTCATTTTCTAATATTTTAATCGGTGACTCAAACATAACCTCCACCTCAAGATCCTAAGTGAAATAGCCGAGGGAAGAGTTGACAAAATTGTAAAGTAAGGAGACGAAGTTGAAGAGGACCTATGAAGCGATACTAAGCGTCAAAGGTCACAAGAAGAAGAAGAAGAAGAAGAAGAAGAAGAAGAAGAAGAAAAGAAGAAGAAGAAGAAGGAGAAGAAGAAGAAGCAGCAGAAGAAAAAGAAGACCTACACGATTAAAATAACACCGAAATCGTCAACAAACACCGAAAAAGAGGGAATAATAACTGAAGTATTAGTGTAAAATATAGCAAAATAATCATTAAAAGAAGTTCAGATGCCTAATTAGACCTTAATTAGCGATGACTTGCAACAACAGCTTAATTGGTTTGGTGTGGCATAATCTACGTTATGTAATGAAGGGGGAGCGAAGGAGAAGAAGGGGAAATAAGTACGACAATTATTCCCTCCCCTTCCTTCCCCTCTCCATTCTGTTATCGTAATTATTATAACCTCTCATCGACAATAACCTTGAAAAAATAACATTAGAAGTAGAGTCTTGAACTGTAATTAAAACTGTAGCCTACTATGAGTTACTGTATCATATAACACTTACCTTCTTCAATATGGATGATGATGATAGTAACAATAATAATGATGATAATATAAATGAAAATAATAGCAATAATAATGATGATAAAGCAATAGTAACATAATGATAATAATAATAGTACTACAACAGTTTTTCACCTTTCTCTTTCTTCTCCCCACCTTATCTCTCTAATGTCCTCTTTCTCAATATCTCTCTCTCACTCTCCTTCTCTTTTAATTCCTCTCTCTTAATCCCAATATATCTCTCTCTCTCTCTCTCTCTCTCTCTCTCTTCTCTTTTAATTCCTCTTTCTCTTAATCCCACTCTCTTAAACTCTCTCTCTCTCCTCTCTCTCTTCTCCTCTCTCTCTCTCTCATTTCTCTCTCTCTCTCTCTCCTTTTCTTTTCTCTCCTCTCTCCCCCTCTCTCTCTCTCTTCTCTCTCTCTCTCTCTTCTCTTTTAATTCCTCTCTTTCTCTTAATCCCACTCTCTCTCTCTCTCTCTCCTCTTCCCCTCTCTTTCCCCTCTCTCTCTCTCTCTCTCTCTCTCTCCCCTCTCTCTTCTCTCTCTCTCTCTCTCTCTCTCTCTCTCTCTCTCTCTCTTCTCTCTCTTTTCTCTCTCTCTCTCTCCTTCTTTATCTCTCTCAAACTCTCTCTCAATCTCTCTCTCAAACCCACTATCTCTCTCAATCCCACTATCTCTCTCTCACAAACTCCACAAAACAACACACACAACAACAACAACAACCTACCTTCATATGGAACATCATGAGCTCGTTGGAAAGCTTGGAGCGGACTTGCGACTCGAAGACCTTCTTGTAGAGGAGGGAGTTGCTGATGGAGATGCCGCAGTAGATGCTGAAGGCCGTGGCGATCTCCTCGTCGAAGCGGGTGAAGTGAAGGCCCGTCGTCTTGTTACACAGCTCTGCCACTCCGATGACCTCACCGCCCTGCTTGATCGGGAAGCATAGGATGTTTCTGTCGGGAGAATGAAAGGGTGGTGGTGATGGTGGTGGTGGTGGTGGTGGTTTGGGGGTGGTGGTGGTGGTGGTGGTGGTGGTGGTTTGGGGGTGATGGTGGTGGTGGTTTGGGGGTGGGTGGGTGATGGTGATGGTGATGGTGAGGTGGTGGTGGTGGTGGTGGTGGGTGGTGGTGGTGATGATGGTGGTGGTGGTGGTGGTGGTGGTGGTGGTGATGGTGATGGTGGTGGTGTTGGTGGTGTGAGTGGTGTTGAGAGAAAGGATAAAGATGGTGGTTTGTGTTTGTGGTGGTCATTGAAGAAGGTGGAGGAAGAGGTGGATAGGAGGAGGAAGACATTGAGGAGTTTTAGAAAGAGAAAAGGACGAAAAAAAAGAGGAAAAAAGAAGGTATTACTAGAAGGAAGAGAAGGAAAAGAAGATCACCAGGGTTGATGGCCATTAAAAAAAAGAAGAAAAAAAAGAATAGAGATGAAGAAGAAAAAGAAGAAAAAGAAGAGGAAGAGGAAAAAGAGAAAGGAGAATGAGAGGGAGAAGGAATAGGAGGAGGAAAAGAAAGAACAAATATATCTACTACCAGAAGGAAAAGAAAAGAATAGCAGAGGAAGAGAAGGAGGAGAAGGAGGAGTGTGCTAATATAACACGTCAGTAATTAGATCAAGTCTGACGCCCACCTGCATGCCAGCACCTCATCACCTGTAAACTGTAATTAGCTCCCCTCACCCCCCCTTCTCCCCTCACCCCCCCCCCTCACCTGACCCTCACACCCACCCCTCTCACACCTACTATCCCTCCATTCACCTTCCCTCACACACCCTACCGTTCACCTCCTCTCATTCTCACACACCCTCCCTCACAACCCCTCATTCTCACCTGGCCCTCACACCTCCTCATCCTCACCTACCCCTCCCTCACATCCTACCCTTCACCTCCTCCTCCCCTCATACCCCCTCATTCTCACCCACACCTCCCCTCACACACTCTCACACCTTCGCCTCCCCTCATTCTCATCTACCCCTCCCTCACACACACCCCTTCCTTCCCTCACACAAACCCCCATTCTCACCTACCCCTCCCCTCTCCCCTCACACTTACCCCTGCATTTACCTTCCCTCCCTCGCACACCCACCCCTCCCCTCACACCTCTCCAGTTACCTCCCCTCCCTTACCTCACATCCCCTCATCCTCACCTGGCCTTCACGTTATCCTTATCAACGCTATCCAAAACACGTCCAGAAACTAAGTAATTTGAGACATTAGTAAACGACGACTTTATCACCTCTCTCTCTCTCTCTCTCCTCTCTCTCTCTCTCTCTCTCTCTCTCTCTCTCTAGCAAGACGTTGGTTCCTGGTTTTCTTATATCTATGTTTTAAAGCGTCTCTCTTCTTCTTCCACTTTTTATTGTTGTTGTTGTTCTAATGTATTTTCTTCTTCTTCTTGACTAATCAGTTCAAAATGATGAAAAAAATGATGAAAAAGAAAAAGAATATTGACGTGAATACCTACGTCATATTTCACTCGTTTTTTTCACCTTCGTCTGGATTGTCACGAAACGAATCAAGTTTATTGACAATTCTTTTCCATAATTGTATTTTTTTTTTTCATTTCTTTTATCAGTGCAATAATTGGCTGATTCAGAGAAGACACGGAAAACCTTTCTCCTGACACGCCATTTCAGGGGCGAATTTGTGAGACGGAATGAAAATGATGCAGTAATCTTTGCTGAGTCGCTGGAGGTCGAGGCGCTGCACGAGTAGGCAAAGCCTTTGGGACTTGAGATCTCCTGGCTCAAGACCAAGTTCCAGGTGTTTGGAGACTTACTAGATGAAGCAGTACAGTCTGTTCGTGCGTGTGGCGAGGACATTGAGATCTTGGAAAGTTTTACATACCTTGGTAGCGCAGTCCTTAATGACGGCGGGTCACGTTAAGAAGTCTTACGGCGGATTGGCATAGCCCACGGTGTTATGGACTCGCTCAGCGGGAGTATTTGGCGTCGTCGGTACCTGTGCAGGAGGACAAAGATCCGGATCTTCAAGTCGCTTGTGATCCCTGTCTTACTCTATGGTTGTGAGACATGGACACTAAATAGTGACTTGAAGAGACGAATCAATGCCTTCGGTAATAAGTGTCTTCGCAGAATCATGGGGTATCGCTGGGATGATTACGTGTCAAATCAGCGATTGCACCGTGAGACTGAATCGAGACCTATTACCTGCATAGTCCGTCAGCGCCAAGGGCATATAGCGCCAATGCCCATATAGCGTCGGCTATATGGGCATGTGGCACGCTACCCTGAAACCGATCCTTCCCATCGGGTTGTATCTGTAAGAGACAATCCGGCGTGGAGGAGGCCAAGGGGGCGCCCACAAGGCTCGTGGCTGGGGCAAGTTGATGTTTCTTGTTGAGAGCTGCTTGGTATGGGAAAGGAGCCTGCATGGGAACTCGCGCGTGGTGACCCCCGAGAGTGGCGTCGTAGGGTGGGCGAGGCGACGCGCCCCCCGACGTATGCCCCCTATGATTGATTGATTGAATGAAGATGGTGGTAGTAGTAGTAGTAGTAGTAGTAGTAGTAGTAGTAGTAGTAGTAGTAGTAGTAGTAGTAGTAGTAGTGGTAGTAGTGGTGGTGGTAACGGACTTGCTGGCGTGCTAAATACCTATAAAACAACTACACACACACACACACACACACACACAACCCCCCCACCCTCCACACACACACACGCACACATCAGGAGCTTCAAGGTTATATTACAAGTCTGCTGCAAGAAACGAAACAAAACAAGAAGAAAAAAATAAAACCAAGGACTACACGAGTAAAGTTTTGAAGGCATTGAGTTGAAGTAGAAAGACAAGCAGAGTAAATTTTCCTCCATTGATTTACTGACAAGACGAAGTGAAAGAAAAAAAAGAGTGAAGTTTGTAAGTGTGTGACAAGACTGCGAGTGAGGAGGAGTGAAATTGGAAAGTATGAAGTATGAGTATGAAGTTTATTGATGAGGAGGAAGAAGAATAAAAGAAAAAAAGTAGTTTAATAAATCTTGAAGGAAAGGAAGGGAAGAGGAACGGAAGAAGAAGGATGGAAGGAAAGAATGAAATAAAAGATCAATGAATAAAAAAAATAGAAAAGGGAGAATGAAAGAGAAGGAGAGAAAGAGAAAGAAGGTTGAAATTTAAAAGGAAAGAAAGAAATAAGGAAATAATAGATTAATCAAGAAAAAAATAGAAAAGGAAGAATGAAAGAGAAGGAGAGAAAGAGTAAGAAGGTTGAAATTTGAAAGAAAAGAAAGAAATAGGGAAAGAAGGAAATAATAGATAAATGAGTAAAGAAAAAAATAGAAAAGGGAGAAAGAAAGAAAAACTGAAATAAGGTTGAAATATTTATAAAAAAATAAAAAAATAAAAAAAATAAAAAAAAAATGAAATGATATGTCGAGAAAAAAGAAAGAAAAAAAAAAGAAAGAAAGAGATATAAAGAAACTGAAATATTGGAAAAAAAATAGGCAACATAGAAACGTGTCAATTTGTGTATATATACGAGTATGTAACAACGTGTGTGTGCGTGGCTGTGTGCGTACAGGATATGAGTACACACACAAAATAGACTTCCAGAAAATAAGATTGAAATAAAAACTGAGTGACTAAAGGAACGTTAATTACACAGACAAAAATGTTCGAGAGAGAGAGAGAGAGAGAGAGAGAGAGAGAGAGAGAGAGAGAGAGAAGAGAGAGAGAGAGAGAAGAAAGAGAGGAGAAGGAGAGAGAGAGAGAGAGAGAGAGTAGAGAGAGAGAGAGAGAGAGAGAGAGGAGAGAGAGAGAGAGAGAGAGAGAGAGAGAGAGAAGAGAGAGAGAGAGAGAAGCAGAGAGCGAGAGAGAAAGAGAGAGAAAAGAGTAGCTATACCTTGTTTTGAAGCCGGTACAGTCATCAGAGAGAGAGAGAGAGAGAGAGAGAGAGAGAGAGAGAGAGAGAGAGAGAGAGAGAGAGAGAGAGAGAGAGAGAGAGAGAGAGAGAGAGAGAGAGCAGAGAGCGAGAGAAAGAGAGAGAGAAAGAGTAGCTATACCTTGTTTTGAAGCCGGTACAGTCATCAGAGAGAGAGAGAGAGGAGAGAAGAGAGAGAGAGAGAAGAGAGAGAGAGGAGAGGAGAGAGGAGAGAGAGAGAGAGAGAGAAGAGAGAGAGAGAGAGACGAGAGAGAGAGAGAAGAGAGATATTCAGATTCAGATTCAGATATTTATTCTCCATTTGACAATGGTTATTCTTTACATGTTAACATATAAAAACAATATCATAAGAATATAATATATTATATAGGCTTAAATCTATGTAGGATATTCGTCCATAGGGGATTCGTCATTAAAAAATAAGGGAAAGATAAAATTTTAAAAAATAATAAAAGAATTCCATAATAAAAAACAATAAATTAAAATATTATTTGTTAAAACACAACTCAGTAGTGCTATGTGTCAAATTGCTCACTTAAAAGATGATTAAACAACTGTTTTTTAAATGAGGATAAGGGGTGTTAGAGAGAGAGAGAGGAGAGAGAGAGAGAGAGGAGAGAGAGAGAGAGAGAGAGAGAGAGAGAGAGAGAGAGAGAGAGAGAGACAGAGAGAGAGAGAGAGAGAAGAGAAGAGAGAGAGAGAGAGAGAGAGAGAGAGAGAGAGAGAGAGAGAGAGAGAGAGAGAAAAAAAAAGTAGCTATACCTTGTTTTGAAGCTGGTACAATCAGACAGAGAGAGAAGAGATGAGGAGAGAGAGAGAGGAGAGAGGAGAAGAAGTGAGAGGAGAAGGAGAGAGAGAGAGAGGAGAGAGAGAGAAGAGAGATAGAGAGCGGAGAGAGAAGAGAGAGAGAGGAGAGAGAGAGCTGAGAGAGGAGAGAGGATGAGAGAGAGAGAGAGAGATGAGAGGAAGAGAGAGAGAGGAGTGGAGAGAGAGAGAGAGAGAGAGGGAGAGAGAGAGAGAAGAGAGGAGAGAGAGAGAGAGAAGAAAAAAGTAGTTATACTTGTTTTGAGAGCTGGTACAATCAGACAGAGAGAGAGAGAGAGGAGAGAGAGAGAGAGAAGAGAGAGAGGAGAGAGAGAGAGAGAGGAGAGGAGAGAGAGAGAGAGAGAGAGAGAGAGAGAGAGAGAGGAAGAGAGGAGAGAGAGAGAAAGAAGAAAAAAAGAGTAGCTATACCTTGTTTTGAAAGCTGGTACAGTCATCAAGACACACACAGAAGAGAGATAGAGAGAGAGAGAGAGAGAGAGAGGAAGAGAGAGTAGAGAGAGATAGAGAGAGAGAGACCCGAGGGAGAGAGAGAGAGAGAGAGAGAGAGAAGAGAGAGGAGCAGAGAGAGAGAGAGAGAGAGAGAGAGAGAGAGAGAGAGAGTGTGTGTGTGTGTGTGAGTACCTACCTTGTTTTGAAGCCCGTACAGTCGTCAAAGCCGCGGTAGAAGAGCGGGTGGGCGTAAGCGTCGCGGATGTTGAGCAGACTCCCCGTCGAGGCCACGTGCCCTGCGATGCCCTGGGTGGCGGGAAGCCTGACCTCGCCCTCACTCTGAAGGGGAGAGAGAGAAGCTTGGGTCACGTTCTAGCTCTCTTTTGTGTGTGTCTGTCTCTCTTTGGCACTTTCTTTTTAGTTTCTAATTTTCTATCCTCTTTTTCTTTCTCTTTCTCTAGCTTTAATTCACGTTCTGGCTTTATATCTCTGTCTCTCTCTCTTTGGTACTTCTATTTCAGTTTATAATTTTAACTTCCTCCTTCTTCCCCTACTTTCTTTATAGTTATCATATATTTCCTCTATCTCTCTTTCTGGTCCTACTTTTTCGTTTCTAATTTTCTCTTCCTCCTCTATCCTCTACCTCCTGCCTTTCTTTTCCTCATAGTTGTCATATACTTCCTCTATTCCTTCTATTCTAAGGTCGTTCTAACTCTCTCTCTCTCTCTCTCTCTCTCTCTCTCTCTCTCTCTCTCTCTCTCTCTCTCTCTCTCTCTCTCTCTCTCTCTCTCTCTCTCTGTGTGGTGTGTCTGATGACTGTCCCAGCTTCAAAACAAGGTATAGCTACTTTTTTGTTCTCTCTCCTCTCTCTCTCTCTCCCCTCTCTCTCTCTCTCTCATCTCTCCCCTCTCTCTCTCTCTCCCCTCTCTCTCTCTCCTCTCTCTTTTAGGTCCTTTCTTTTTCGTTTCTAATTTTCTCTTCCTCCTCTATCCTCTACCTCCTTCTGCCTTTCCTTTCCTCATAGTTATCATATATTTTCTCTATTCCTCTATTCTAAGCTTGGGTCACATTCTAACTCTCTTTAAGCTTGGGTCACATTCTAACTCTCTTTAAGCTTGGGTCACATTCTAACTCTCTTTAAGCTTGGGTCACATTCTAACTCTCTTTTGTCTGTCTCTTTTTGATATTTCCTTTTTCAGTTTGTAATCTTATCTTCCTCCTTCTTCCTTTCTTTTCCTCAGTTATAATTGATTCCTTTATTCCTTTTATTCTAGGCTTGGGTCACATTTTAGCTCTATGTCTGTCTTTCTCTCTTTGTGACTTCCTTTTTCTAGTTTATAATTTTATCTTCCTCCTTTTTTTCCCTTCTCTCCTCATAGCTATTATCTTATTCTGTATTTTCTTCTTCTTTGACCTACTTCTTCCTTCTCTTATTCTTATGTATTTTCTTCTTCTTCTTCATCTCGACTTAGCATAACCTTTTTCGTTTAAAAATTTTCTCTTCCTCCTCTATCCTCTACCTTCTTATCCCTTTCCTTTCCTCATAGTTATCATTTATTTCCTCTATTCTTTATATTCTAAGTTCGTTCTAATTCTCTCTCTCTCTTTCTCTGGTCCTTTCTTTTTCAGTTTCTAATTTTCTCCTCTTCCTCCTTCTTTCTTTTTCATTTCAGTTTTCTTTTCCTCTCATAGCTATCACATATTATCTCCTCTATTTCCTCTATCTATCTCTCTTTTTCTGGTTCTTCCATTTCGTTTCTAATTTTCTCTTCCACCTCCATCCTCTACCTCCTTTCCTATTTTCCTCTTAGTTATCATTTATTCCTCTATTCCTACCATTCTAAGTTTGGGTCATATTCTCTCTCTTTCTCTCCCTCTCCTATGCTCTATTTAATCTCCTTCCTCTCTCTTATTCCTCTTTCGTCTTCCTCCTTCCATCATTACCCTTCTCCTCTCCTTCCTTCCTTCCTCCTCATTCCCTCCTACGTCCTTATACCACATCGTAAAAAACTCACTCTTTTTACTCATACATATTACCTCCTCTCTTTATCGCTACACCTTAATCTCTCTCTCTCTCTCTCTCTCTCTCTCTCTCTCTCTCTCTCTCTCTCTCTCTCTCTCTCTGACCCATTCCTTTTCGTATATAAATAATAATTTTCTCTTCCTCCTCTATCCTCTACCTACTTATTCCTTTCTTTTCCTTATCCTTCTTTCTCTTATTCACTGTCTTCCTAATCTTCGCTAATTTTTTTATTTTTACTCTCATCCTAACTTTCCTCTTCGTCCCCACCTCTCCCCCCCTCTCTTTACCCATCATTAACCCCTGCTCATCATCTTGTTAAAAAGTTCTCTCTCTCTCTCTCTCTCTCTCTCTCTCTCTCTCTCTCTCTTCTCCCCTCTCTCTCTCTCTCTCTCCTCTCTCTCTCTCTCTCTCTCTCTCTCTCTCTCGGAAATATAAGTACCAAGAAACAAAGTATAGAAAGTAATGTAACAGAATAACCTAATCTATCATAACTTAACCTAATATATCATAACTTAACCTAATCTAACATAACTTAACCTAACATAACTTAACCTAATATATCATAACTTAACCTAACCTAACATAACTTAACCTAATATATCATAACTTAACCTAATCTAACATAACTTAACCTAACCTAACATAACTTAACCTAATTTAACATAACTTAACCTAACATAACTTAACCTAATCTATCATAACTTAACCTAATCTATCATAGCTTAACCTAGTATATCATAACTAAACCTAATCTAATCTGTCTCTTCTTACGTTACTTTCTTTCTTGATACTTTCTTACAAAATTTCCCTTCTAAGATATCCTAAACTGACTAATATTAAAGTGGCAGGTGTACATAATCTTACTAACTTATGAATAAAATGTACCATCACTAAGGAAACTATATACTTGTAAGCTTAAATAAATAAATATGAGAGGTAATTACTCATCTTTCGAGCTTACAAATTAACCCCTTGAGGCCCAGAACGTAATTTCCATTGTAATTTGACTACTATTAGACTATTATAATGAATGTAAGCAATATTCTATAGACATGACCAGTTTAATACCTTTGTCCACTGTCTAATTTGGTATATTAAGCTACATTTTGTAATGGCTAACAGACCATAATATATAGCAAAGGAAACATCTGGGCGTGAAGGGGTTAATTAAACAGAAAAACACTAATATACAAGCATACATGACCTAGTAACCTACTGAAACGTTAATTAAAAGCCTTAATAATAAATAGCTAATGCGTGAGGTATAATATAAGTTCGATTAAGTCACTCAGAATCGCCAACATATAAAAGGTAACTTAATGAAGAGGGTGCGAGGGTGCGAAAGTGTTACCAAATAAGCTTCAGATCAAACGGGGCACTTTTTCGACCTGGCAACACTGCTTCTTTTATTGCTGTTAATGAGCGGCAACGCGGTGCTTGGTGGGCTACTTAGGACACGGGAGGGGCGATGGGTGGGGGGATAGGAGGGTAGAGGGGGAGGTTGGGAGGAGATGGGAGGGTAGAAGGGAAATGTTGCAGGGATGGAAGAGGGTGATGGATGGGTGGGTGGGTGGGTAGAGTGATGGGAGGGTAGAGGGGAAGGGTGGAAGGATGGAAAGGGAAGGATAGATGGGATGGAAGAGGGGAAGGGGTGAATGGGTGGGGGAATGGGGAGGGAGGGATGGGGAGGGAGGGATGGGTAGAGGGGAAGGATGGGTGGGTGGGTAGGTCAAGGAAAAGGAAGAGAAAGGAAAGTGGTAAGGTTGAGAAATGAGGATGTGAAGAGGATGGAAGGAAGAAGGAAGTAAGGAAGAGAAAAGAAGGATGATATAGTTAAAAAGTAAGGTGGAGAGAGAGAGAGAGAGAGAGAGAGAGAGGAGAGAGAGAGAGAGAGAGAGAGAGAGAGAGAGAGAGAGAGAGAGAGAGAGAGAGAGAGAGAGAGAGAAAAAAAATCAGACAATAAGACAGAAAATGACAGATAGGAAGTCAGCTAGAAAGACAGAGACAAAGAAACACACACCATAAAAAAGATAAGATAGAAAAATAACATCAGATCAGTAAAGAAAACGAGCGACAAGTACAAGAGTGTCTTCGATAAAAAATAAATACTTCAGTGTCTCATATAAAGAAAGCTTGGAGAGGCGGGTGAGGGAGAGGTGAGGAGGCAGATGTAAGCTACAGGTAAGGGTGTGAGGGGTGTGAGAGGGGTGAGTGAGGGTGTGAGGGGGTGTGAGGGGGTGTGATGGGTGAAGGAGTCGTGAGGAGGCAGGTGTAAACTAGTTTTTTTTTTTTTTTACATCTCTAAGAACTGGCCAATAAAGGTGAGGTGTGAGGGGTGTGTGAGGGGTGAGGAGGCAGGTGTGAGGGGTGTGTGAGGGTGTAAGGAGGCAGGTGTGAGGGGGGTGTGAGGGGTGTGTGAGGGTGTGAGGGAAGGACGGGTTTAACAAGTACTTCCCGTACGAGAGCCAGGAAAATTCTGAAAACGGGAAGGAGTACTTCGCGATAAATTTTTGGGAAAGGGGGTTTTTCTTTTTCTCTCTCTCTTTCATTCTTTTTTTTTCTCTCTCTTGGTCATTTTGTTGCCTTTCTTTTCTGTCTCTACGTTTGTCTCTGTAATCTCTCTCTCTCTCTCTCTCTCTCCTCTCTCTCTCTCTCTCTCTCTCTCTCTCTTCTCTCTCTCTAATCACCAACACGCTCCGCTGGTTACACCCGAGAGATCATCATCCCCTCCTTCCTTCCTCTGACGCCTCTCTCCTCCCTTCCTCTTCCTTTCCTCCCCTCCCCTCCTCTCCCGCCACTCCCTTCCCTCCTCTCCTTTCCCCCTATCTTCCTCCCCTTCCCTCTCTTCCTCCTCCTCTTCCCTTTCCTCCCTTTCCTTCCTTTCCTCACACGGTATTAACACCTAAGGGGAGGAGTAATGGGGAGTTCCGTCCTCTTGAAGCAATAAAGGTCAAGTTGCAAGGCTAGGAGAGGGGAAATGTCGCCCTTATGAAGTTCAAAGATAATTTTGTCTTTTTTTCTTCAAATTTGTTCGTCCAGTTTTTTGATCTGGTAATTTTTTTTTTTTTTTCTAGTTTTTTTTTCAATGTTTTTTTCAGTTCAATTTTTTTAGTTTGTTAATAGTAACTTTTTTTTCTTGCTTTTTTCTTTTCATTTCACTTTCATTATATTTTTTGTTTTCGTGTTTTTTTCGCTTGTTTCTTTTCCTGTTTAT
>JACEEZ010019589.1:15782-23282 GCA_016584305.1 Chionoecetes opilio | reverse complement strand
AGACGACGACGAGGGGCGGAGAGAGGAGCAGACGAGAGAGAGAGAGGGGACAAACCAGGTGTCAAGCAACACAAAACATCACCTGCCACACTATTACCATCCTCACGTCTACACCCCTTATTTTCCTGAACCCCCCCACCCCCCCCCCCCACACCACCCCCCCCACACCCACACACACACACACACGCACCTGTTGTCTGAATTTCCTGTGTTTCCTACGTCTTCTATAGGGCTTCTTCTTCCTCTTCCTCTCCTCCTCCCTCCTCTCCTCTCCTCCTCTCCCTCCTCTCCTCTCCTCTCTCTCCTCTCTCCTTCTCTCCTCTCTCCTCTCCTCTCCTCTCCTCTCCCTCCTCTCCCCCTCCTCTCCTCTCCTCCTCCTCCTCCTCTTCCTCCTTGAACCCCTTCCAAATTATCACAAAACACACAATTTCGCGACAAAAATCTCCTTTTATGGCGATTACGAGGAGAAAAAACAAGACCGAAAAAGCTTTAGACATTTTTTGGGATTTTTCTATTTTTTGCGGATCAAGAGAAAAGTCGCGAAGAATTTTTTTTTTTTTTGGGAGCCACGTAATAAAGGAAATAGTTTTGTTTCTTTTGGTGTGTGTGTGTGTGTGTGTGTGTGTGTGTGTGTGTGTGTGTGTGTGTGTGTGTGTGTGTGTGTGTGTGTGTGTGTGTGTGTGTGTGTGTGTGTGTGTGTGTGTGTGTGTGTGTGTGTGTGTGTGTGTGTGTGTGTGTGTGTGTGTGTGTGTGGTGTGTGTGTGTTTTGTGTGTGTGTGTGTGTGTGTGTGTGTGTGTGTGTGTGTGTGTGTGTGTGTGTGTTATTGTCTGATGAGAAAATTCTTGGGAAAAAAGACAATAAGGAAAGCGATATGATTTTGGTTACTGTTGTAGTTATTGCTGCTGTTATTGTTGTTATTATTGCCATTGTTGCGGTTATTGTTACTGATGGTGCTACTACTACTACTACTACTACTACTACTACTACTACTACTACTACTACTACTATTACTACTACTACTACTACTACTACTACTACTACTACTACTATTATAACAACAACAAGTACTACTACTACTACTACTACTACTACTACTACTACTACTACTACTACTACTACTACTACTACTACTATAACAACAACAAGTACTACTACTACTACTACTACTACTACTACTACTACTACTACTATTATAACAACAACAAGTACTACTACTACTACTACTACTACTACTACTACTACTACTACTACTACTATAACAACAACAAGTACTACTACTACTACTACTACTACTACTACTACTACTACAGTAAACCCTTTCTAATTCGAGCTAATTGGGGGGAGACCTGGGTCGAACTAGCCGAAAGTCCGAATTATCCGATGGTTACCTCTAGTCCCTCCACACAATAAGAACTCACTCAAACTTGCCAAAACAGCGCAGATTGTATTACTTAAACCATTGTATTTATACTATAATTATAAGTACAGACACTTATAATATCATTTGATAATAATAATAATAATAATAATAATAATAATAATAATAATAATAATAATAATAATAATAATAATGATACAAATTACAATAGAACATATACACATAAGAATTCATTCACCAATCAATATTTTTTTGCTTTTTGCCAAATGATAGCCCTTAGTCTACTTCATATTTACTTCTCTATACATGTTGCACTTATCTGCCATAGTTTTTTAGTTATTGAAAAACACGTGATTTAAAAAAAAATCAAGGCGAGAAGGGCGTCACCCTTGCAAAATATGCAATATTTTTTGAAAAGTAGATTTGTTTGAAAATTTGTTCCTAGCAGTTTTCGGGCATGCTGAACACGAATCTGGAGTCAGTTATCAGTTACAATGATTAGAAGTCCCTATTTCAGCCAATTCACAATGACGTGGTAATTCCAGATATTCCTTAAAAACCACAAATTAGACAAAACTTACTACAAAAGATAAAAATATGATAGGCATTGCTAGATTAATCATTACTTCAATATAATGATTAGTATTAGTATTTTCAGTATTAGTAATATTATCATTAATCCCTATTTGAGCCACCCATGCGATTGTCAAAGTACTTATAAAAATCTAGGAATACCATAGCAATCCTGTGGGACTTCTAATGCCCTTCCATGACTCCTGTAGGATGCCTGAAGGAGCGAAGAGGCCCGTGAAGGACTCTGAAGGATTGTATACAAAGCGAAGCATACTTTAAAAAAAGTTCTTCCTCCTCCCTTTCTTCTCCTTCCTCCTCCTCCTCTCCTCCCTTCCTTGTCCCACCTCCTTCCTTCTCCTCCCCCTCTCCCCTCCTTCCTCCTATTCGTCCCTTCTTCCCTTCCCCCCCATTCCTCCTCCTCTACCCTTCTTCCTCCTCCCCCTCCCGCCTTCTTCCTCCGCCTATCGTATTTATACGATAATTATCATATATCAGATCACGATGGGCAGCCGCGGCACGCACCGCATGGGAGAGGTCGGACTCCCACTAGTAAGGCTAAGGATAATTCAAACTTGCTCGAATTATGGAAAGTTATTGGTAATTCGAACTGGCCTGAAACAGGTCGAATTATCCGAAGTTTGAATTATACGAGTTCGATTTAGAGAGGGTTTACTGTACTAGTACATACTACTACAACAACTACTACCACCACTACTATTACTACTAATTCGTTTTATATAACACTATTACAACTTGAAAAATCATGAATATAACTTTTTTTTTAACTTTTACTCTTTATACTTTTACTTTATTTCTTTCCTCTTATATTGTTCTCTTCCTTGGCTTTTCCCGGAACTTTAACAGCGACGTGTACACAATTGCGGCCAAAAACCTCCCTTGAGAGTCCTTCACTGTTGGCCAAACTTAGCTAATTGCCTACCATTTTTCACATTGTTTTTCTCGTTGTTTTTTCCCTTCTTTGTTCTCTTCACTTTATCCACTAGTATTTTTTTTTCTGTCTCTCCTTTTTTTTGCCTTCCTTGCTATGCCTTCTTGTTTATTATTTTCTTCTTTTTCTTCTTTTTCCTCTCTTTTATCTTCCTTTTCTCTCTCCTTTGTCTTCATCACTTTGGCTCTTCGTTCTTTTTCTTCCTTTTTCTTATATTTTCTTTAGCTTTTTACCATTTTCTTCTTTTTTCTTCTTTGTCTTCCTCACTTTACATCTTCATCCTTTTCTTCATCTTTGTCAACCATCATTTTTCTTCTACCTTGTCTTCTTCCTTTTCTTTTCTTTTCCTTTCTTCCTTCCTTTCTTCTTCCTTTCCTTTGCTTTCCTTTTCCTTTCTTCTTGTCTTCCTTTCTTCTCTGCAGGCCTTAATGTTCCTCACTAAACGATTCCAACAGAAGGACTAATAATAATAAACAAAAACAAATAATAAACCCGCAGTAATAAAAGTCTTAACGTGGCAAACAAAACGATTACAGGCAAGTGAAGAAGATGCAAGGAAAAGAAAATGTGAAGAAAATGGGAATAAGAAAATGGGAACACGTCATAACAGAAGCTTTTAGGGGGAAAGGGTAATTTTTTTTAAATAATAAAAAAATTGATAGGGTAAAAAATAGGTAAATAAATCCAAGGGGTTCAGAAAATAGGAAAACATAGGAGAAAAAGACAGCGCTTAGAAAATAAGGAAAAATATAAGGTAAATAATGAGGGTTCATAAAATAGAAAAAAAGAAAAACACTTAGAAATAGGGAAAAATAAGGTAAATAATGGCAGGTGGTTAAAAAAATGGAAAAAAGACACCACTTATAAAAAAATAGTAGGAAAATAGGGAAAAAATAAGGTAAATAATGATAGTGGGTTTAGAAAAATAAGGAAAAATAAAAGAAAATTAAACAATACACTTAGAAATAAGGGAAAAAATAAGGTAAATAATGACATTCAGGGGTTCAGAAAATCAGAAAAAATAAATAAAACAGCACACTTACATATAAGGAAAAAATAATGTAAATAATGACGCGGGGTTTCAGAAAATAGGAGAAAAAACCCAGCACACCTAGAAATAGGGAAAAAATAAAGTCCTCTAAAAACAAGTAAATAATGACAGGGGTTCAAAAAATAGGAAAAAAAGAAGAAAAAAACCCAGTACACTTAGAAATAGGGAACAAATAATGACAATGGGTTCAGAAAATATAAAAAAGAAAATAAAACAGGAAACTTAGAAATTAGGAAAAAATATTGGCAGAAGCTAAGAAAATAGGAAAAAAGAGCACACTTAAAAATAGGGAACAAATAATGGCAGGGGTTCAGTAAATAAGAAAAAAATAAAAAGAAAAAAACAAAACACTTAGTTATAGAGAAAAATATAAGACAAGGGGTTAAAAAAAATATAATAAAACACACTTGGAAATAGGGAAAAATGGCAAATAATGGCAGGGGTTAAAAAAAATAAGAAACAAAATCAATGAGCACACTTAGAAAAGGAATAACAACGAGGTAACTAACGCGAGGAGGTTCAGTAAATAGGAAAAAAAATAGGCAGCAAGAACACTTAGAAATAGGGAAAAAATAATGGCAAGGGGTTAAAAGAAATAGGAAAATAAAATAAAATAAAAAAACACTTATAAATTGGGACAAAAAAAGTTAGGTAAATACGATTCCCAACCCGACGAAGGCCACGACGCAAAAAATTCCCAGCCACCACCAGCGCGCAGGACGGTGACGCGAGCTAACAAAGGCATCCAAGGCCCCGGCGTGTCCCTGTCCTTCACGTTATAAGGGCGTTAAGTCACCCCAAGTAATGTGGCGAGAGTTTCCTTGAGCCAAAACAAGGTCTCAAGGGCACGTGTTGAGGCGCCAAGTAAATCTCCTTCAGTTTTTTAACAAAATTTTCCTTTCGACCTCGACTATTTTCATTTTATTTGGTGGTTATTTTGGTTATATTTTTTTGAGGTGTTTTATGTATGGTGTTGTTGAAAGTGTGTTGTGTAATATCTCTTCTGGGGTTTTTTTCTATTTGGGTTTTATTTTTTTGAGGCGTTTTGTGTATATGGGATATAAAGTATTTTTATGTAATTGATATGACTATTTGATATTTGAGTTATATTTTATTTGTTCTCTCTCTCTCTCTCTCTCTCTCTCTCTCTCTCTCTCTCTCTCTCTCTCTCTCTCTCTCTCTCTCTCTCTCTCTCTCTCTCTCTCTGGATCTATCTTTGTCTCTCTGTAAGTCTGTTTGAGGTAGGAAAATGAGAGGGAAATAAAGTCAATGGAAAGCAATGAAAACAGCTCCACAGAGAGAAGAGAGAGAGAGAGAGAGAGAGAGAGGAGAGAGAGAGAGAGAGGATAGAGGAGAGAGAGAGAGAGAGAGAGAGAGAGAGAGAGAGAGAGAGAGAGAGAGAGAGAGAGAGAGAGAGAGAGAGAGAGACGAAGGAATGAAGAGAAGAGAGAGAGAGAAGGGGAAAGCAAGAGGAGGAAGATGGAAAGGCAAAGGAGAGTAAGAGGAAAGGGAGAGAAAGAGGAGGAGGAGGAGGAGGAGGAGGAGGAGGAGGAGGAGGAGGAGGAGGAGGAGGAGGAGGAGGAGGAGAGGAGGAGGAGGAGGAGGAGGAGGAGGAGGCCTTAATCCCCCCCCATACCTTCGTCATCCAACCTCTTCACCAATGGAAACCAATATCGAGATGCCAGTCTCATTCGTGGTGGGGATGAGGAGGAGGAGGAGGAGGAGGAGGAGGAGGAGGAGGAGGAGGAGGGAGGAGGAGGGAGGAGGAGAGGGGGGGATTACATAGGATTACATAGGATTACATAGGAATAACAGACACCAGGAGACCTATTGGTCCATGACGAGGGTATCTGCTGAACTACATACTACTAACTATCAACTACTTGTAAGAAAACAGTTGGAAAAGGATACCATGTCCTTAAAAGAGGAGGAGGAGGAGGAGGAGGAGGAGGAGGAGGAGGAGGAGGAGGAGGAGGAGGAGGAGGAGGAGGAGGAGGAGGAATACATAGGAATAACAGACACCAGGAGACCTATTGGTTCATAACTAGGGTATCTGTTGAACTACATACTACTAACAATCAACTACATGTAAGAGGAACAGTTAGAAAATGATACCATGTCCCTAAAGAAGATAGGAACATGGAAGTTTCGTTGTGAAGAATGATAGGATATGAAATATACTAACTACAACTATCACTAACACTAATCGATCCGGGGGACTATAATATGAATTCGCAGGGCACTATCAATACCCATTTACTTTACAGTGCGCGTCAAGCCTGTTTTTAAATGTAGTTATTGTGCAATATTAGCTTCGACAACATTTGCTGGTAACTTGTTCCATCGATCAACAACTCTAACATTGAAATAATTTTTACGGAGATCTGTGATACAACGTTGACCGTTTAGTTTTAAACCGTTATTTCTTGTTGTCACTTGAGGAGAAAGCTCGAATAGGTTCTCTTGATTAATGACATCAAATCCTTTTAGGATCTTAAAGGTTTCTATCAAGTCCCCACGGATTCTACGATCCTTTAAGGAAAACATATTAAGTTTCCGCAGTCTCTTCATAAGATGAATTTCGCAGAGATGGAATTTGTTTGGTTGCTCTTCTTTGCACTGACTCCAATTTGGCTTGATCTTTTACGAAACAGGGCGACCAGAATTGAACGGCATATTCCAAGTGCGGCCTAACCAAGGACGTGTATAATTGTGTCATTACTTTCGGAGTTTTATGTTTAAAGTTGCGTTTAATGAAGCCCAACATCATATTCGCCTTTTTACTGGCAGCTAGGCAATGTGGACTGGTTTGTAAGATCATTACTGATGATGAAACCTAAATTCTTTTCCTGCTGTACTTCAGTTAACGATTTATTTTGCATTTGATAGTTATATATGAGGTTATCGTTGCCTATATGCATTACTTTACATTTATCGGAATTAAATTTTAATAGCCATTTATCACTCCAATCTGATAGTTTGTCGAGATCACGTTGTAAGCGTTCGCAGTTTTCTCTAGTATATGCTTTACCGCCTAATTTGGTGTCATCTGCAAATTTCGATATTTTAGATACAAGTCCGCAGTCCAGATCATTGATATATATCAGAAAAAGAGTAGGACCCAAATCCGAGCCCTGAGGCACCCCACTAGTAACATCTAACCAATCAGATGCCTCGCCATTTATTACTACCCGTTGTTTACGATTTGAAAGCCAATCGCCAATCCATGAACATAATTGCTCTCCTAAGCCATGTGCCCTTAGCTTGGTCAAAAGTCGCTTATGGGGAACTGTATCGAAGGCTTTCTGAAAATCAAGGTATATTATATCCGAGGGAATTTTAGCGTCCCAGTTTGAATAAATAACATTGAAAAGGAGGAGGAGAGGGGGAGGAGGAGGAGGAGGAGGAATAGAAGAAGGAAAACGAGGAGGAGAATGAGAATGAGAAGAAGAGGGTGGATAAAGAAAATGAATATGAAGAGAATGATAATTACAATTGGGGGTGGAAGACAAAGAAGGCAGGAGAGGAGTGAGAGAGAGGGAAGAGGA
>JACEEZ010019589.1:0-11250 GCA_016584305.1 Chionoecetes opilio | reverse complement strand
CGGTTCAAAAGGGTATAGCGGCCACATGCCCATATAGCCGAAGTTGGCGCTGACGGACTATGCAGGTAATAGGCCTCGTTTCAGTCTCACGGTGCAATCGCTGATTTGACACGTAATCATCCCAGCGATACCCCATGATTCTGCGAAGACACTTATTAACCAAAGGCATTGATTCGTCTCTTCAAGTCACTATTTAGTCTCCATGTCTCACAAATACTGATGAATATAAAATTACTGATGATGACACCTAAATTCTTTTCCTGCTGTACTTCAGTTAACGTTTATTTTGCATTTGATAGTTATATATGAGGTTACGTTGCCTATATGCATTACTTTACATTTATCGGAATTTAATTTTAATAGCCATTTATCACTCCAATCTGATATTTTTGTCGAGATCACTTTGTATGATTTTCGCAGTTTCTCTAGTATATGCTTTACCACCAAATTTTTGGTGTCATCTGCAAATTTCGATATTTTAGATACAAGTCCGCAGGTCCAGATCATTGAAATATATCAGAAAAAGAGTAGGACCCAAGACCGAGCCCTGAGGCACCCCACTAGTAACATCTAACCAATCAGATGCCTCGCATTTATTACTCCCCCGTTGTTTACGATTTGAAAGCCAATCGCCTCCATGAACATAATTGCTCTCCTAAGCCATGTGCCCTTAGCTTGGTCAACAGTCGCTTAGGGGGAACTGTATCGAAGGCTTTCTGAAATCAAGGTATTTACATCCGAGGGAATTTTAGCGTCCCAGTTTGAATAAATGACTTTAAAAAAAAATCGAGTAGGTTGTTAAGCAGATCTTTTATTTCGAAAATCCATGCTGGGAGATTAGTATTGAGTTATTTTCATCAAGAAAAGACAGTATTTTATCCCGCAATATTTTCTCAAATAGTTTAACAATCACAGACGTTATACTAATTGGGCGATAATTACTTGCTAGGCTCTTACTCCCTTTCTTGAATATCGGTGTCACATTAGCTAATTTCCACATACTAGGAACATTTTTCTCCATTAGCGATTTATTGAGAATAATCTTTAATGGGAGCGAAAGTTGACTGTGACATTCGCGAAGTAATCGCGGCGAAATTTCGTCCACCTCCACGGAATTTTGCTGGGTCAAGTTTCTGCAAATACTTTGATATTTCGTCTATTGTTATCTCTCCTATTTCCAGGAGGAGGGGGAGGAGGAGAAGGGGGAGGAGGAGGAGGAGGAGGAGGAGGAGGAGGAGGAGGAGGAGGAGGAGGAGGAGGAGGAGGAGGAGGAGGAGGAGGAGGAGGAGGGGGGAAGAAGATGAAGAAAGGAAAAGAGGAACGGAAAGAGAATCAAGACAGGAAGGCGGAAGAAGAAGAGACACATAAACGAGGAGGAGGAATACATAGGAATACATAGGAATAACAGACACCAGGAGACCTATTGGTCCATAACTAGGGTATCTGTTGAACTACATACTACTTACTATCAACTACATGTAAGAAAACAGTCGGAAAATGATACCATGTCCCTAAAGAAGATACGGACATGGAAGTTTCGTAGTGAAGAACAAGTACTTGTGGGCCCTTCGGAACCATGTATTGATGTTTGTAGTAGTAGTATATATTAGACAACAATCTGACTGTAAACTCCAATCGTGTTGTTGCTGTCGCTGGTCCCTGGTCAAAGTGCCTCGGGGTAGACCACCTACCACCACCGTAGCATGCTTCACCCCAGCCCCATGCCTGTCTCACCCCAGCTCCACGCCTGCCTTACCCCAGCCCCACGCTTGTCTCACCCAAGCCCCACGCCTGCCTCACCCAAGCCCCACGCCTGCCTTACCACAGCCCTACACCTATCTCACCCCAGCCCCACGCCTGCCTCACCCCAGCTACACACCTGCCTCACCCCAGCCCCACACCTGCCTTACCAACAGCCCCACGCCTGTCTCACCCCAGCCCCACGCCTGCCTCACCCTAGCCCCACGCCTGTCTCACCCCAGGCCCACGCCTGCTTCACCCTAGCTCGACGCCTGCCTCACCCTAGCCCGACGCCTGCCTCACCCCAGCCCCACGCCTGTCCTGCAAGCACACTCACACATACACACGCACACACATACACACACACACGCACGTACGCATGCACGCATGCACGCACGCACACACACACATGCACACACACACATACATGCATGCACACACAAACACACACACACACACATACACACACACACGCACACACACACAACACACACTCACACACGCACACAAAGTCCATGAGTCTACGGAATCTTCGAAATACGGCAAGACGTTACCGCAGAGTTTATTCCTGAAATCTAATCGCTGTAAAGTGTTTTTAGCCCAAAACCTCCCTTCAAAATTATTCAATCAACATGGGACCAAATCGCTTACCACCTACGATTTATTTGCATTTTGTTTAGCCTACTCTCATCAAAATTAAATTTACAGTTTCGGCTACCCAAAACATAAATACATACATACAGACAGACAGACAGACAGACAGACAAACAGACACACGGCTACTCCTATAGTATATTAGATGATAGGATATGAAATATACTAACTACAACTAGCACTAACACTACTCAATCCGGGGGACTATAATATGAATTCGCAGGGCACTATCAATACCCATTTACTTTACAGTGCGCGTCAAGTCTGTTTTTATATGTAATTATTGTGCTGGCTTCGACAACATTTGCTGGTAACTTGTTCCATCGATCAACAACTCTAACATTGAAATAATTTTTACGGAGATCTGTGATGCAACGTTGACCGTTTAGTTTTAAACTGTTATTTCTTGTTGTCACTTGAGGAGAAAGCTCAAATAGGTTCTCTTGATTAATGACATCAAATCATTTTAGGATCTTAAAGGTTTCTATCAAGTCCCCATGGATTCTACGATCCTTTAAGGAAAACATATTAAGTTTCCGCAGTCTCTCATAAGATGAATTTTGCAGCGATATAATTTGCTTGGTTGCTCTTCTTTGCACTGATTCCAATCTGGCTTGATCTTTTACGAAACAAGGCGACCAGAATTGAACGGCATATTCTAAGTGCGGCCTAACCAAAAACGTGTATAATCGTGTCATTACTTTCGGAGTTTTATGTTCAAAGCTGCATTTAATGAAGCCCAACATCATATTCGCCTTTTTACTGGCAGCTAGGCAATGCGGACTAGTTTTAAGATCTTTACTGATGATGACACCTAAATCCCTTTCCTGCTGTACCTCAGTTAACGATTTATTTTGCATTTGATAGTTATATTTGAGGTTATCGTTGCCTATATGCATTATTTTGCATTTATCGGAATTGAATTTTAATAGCCATTTATCACTCCAATCTGATAGTTTGTCGAGATCACGTTGTATGAGTTCGCAGTTTTCTCTAGT
Organism: Chionoecetes opilio; assembly: GCA_016584305.1. Taxonomy (NCBI): domain Eukaryota; kingdom Metazoa; phylum Arthropoda; class Malacostraca; order Decapoda; family Majidae; genus Chionoecetes; species Chionoecetes opilio. Next base: position 7,858 of record JACEEZ010019589.1, on the reverse strand, counting down.
ATAAGCGCTACCACCTAATTTGGTGTCATCTGCAAATTTCGATATTTAAGAGACAAGTCCGCCGTCCAGATCATTGATATATATCAGAAAAAGAGTAGGACCCAAGACCGAGCCCTGAGGCACGCCACTAGTAACATCTAACCAATCAGATGCCTCGCCATTTATTACTACCCGCTGTTTACTATTTGAAAGCCAATCGCCAATCCATGAACATAATTGCTCTCCTAAGCCATGTGCCCTTAGCTTGGTCAAAAGTCGCTTATGGTGAACTGTATTGAAGGCTTTCTGAAGATCAAGGTATATTACATCCGAGGGAATTTTAGCTTCCCAGTTTGAATAAATGACATTAAAAAAATCAAGTAGGTTTGTTAAGCAGGATCTCTTATTTCGAAATCCATGCTGGGAGTTTAATATTGAGTTATTTTCAACGAGAAAAGACACAATTTTATCCGGCAATATTTTCTCAAATAGTTTAACAATAACAGACGTTAGACTAATTGGGCGATAATTACTTGCAAGGCTCTTACTCCCTTTCTTGAATATCGGTGTAACATTCGCTAATTTCCACAAACTAGGAACATTTTCGTCCATTAGCGATTTATTGAGAATAATCTTTAATGGGAGCGCAAGTTGACTGTGACATTCGCGAAGTAGTCTCGGCGAGATTTCGTCCACCCCCAGGGATTTTGCTGGGTCAAGTTTCTGCAAATACTTTGATATTTCGTCTATTGTTATCTCTCCTATTACCAATCTATCACTTTCGAGTCCTGCATACATGTTTATTGTTTCTGGTAATGGAGCTTCGTCTTCTTTAATAAATACCGCATTAAAGTAATCATTGAGTACGAACGCCATACTCTTATTATTCATTACCAAGATGTTATTCTTTCTCAGTGGGCCCCAATACTTGTTTTGACGCTTTTCTACTTCGAACGTATTGGAAAGAACCTTTTCGGGTTTGTTTTGGAATTCCTTTGCCATTCTTCTTCATACTCGCGCTTTTTTAGACTTAATTAACCCTTTGCAACGACGCTTTACGTCAATGTATTCTCTAGAATCGCAGTCCGCATTGATCGCTTGTAAACTTATACGCTCGGCGCTTACTGCCAAGATTTTTTTAATCTCTTAGTCATCCAACAGGGTCTGTTTATGTTATTCAAACGTTTTCTTACCATGGGAACATGTTTTTCAACCACCGATTGGAGTTTATTTGTGAATAAATTACACATGTTTTCGGCGTTATTACAATTTAGTAGGTCAATCCAATCAATTTCGCTTAGTATCCTGCTGATCTTCGTGAAATTTGCTTTATTATAATTGGGAACTAATAAACGATTTTCTGTGATGTCTACATTGCAATTCATGCCGCATCTGATTAACCTGTGATCACTGTTTGCGAAATGTTCACCTATATCGCAGTAATCAATCAGATCAATGTCGGTAGTGAAAACTAAATCTAGGATACTATTATCCCTTGTTATCCCTTGATACTATTATCCTCACGGACCACCTGATTTAAATATACTTCGTTTACCATATCAAGCAATCGCATACCTTCTCTATCAGCAGAATTATTATTATTCCAGTTTATACGAGGTAGGTTAAGATCTCCACATATAATTGTATCGTTATTATTGTTGACAACTGACTTTATCTCGTCATACAGGAGGCAATCTACTTCCGCATTTGATTTGGGAGGACGATATATTGTCCCAATAGTTAGCAATTTACCGTTTAGCTTAATCGTTGCGTAGACTGAGTCATAATGATCTTTATTTACTTTATCGATTTCGATGCTTGCAAATTATCTTTTAAAGTAAAGAATGACACCTCCACCTGCTTTATGCGTACGACAATTTAGGAATGTCTTGTAGCCTGGAATGGCTATTTCAGATAATAAATGTTTATCTATGGTGTTGACTCAACTCTCAGTGATACTAACGATATCTGGGGTTTTGGCAACAACGTATGCTAATAATTCGTTACGCTTTAAAATAATGCTTCTGGCATTTGTGTAGAGTAATTTACGTTCCTTAATAGTTTTGGTAACCTTGCGTGAGGGTTTCCGGCAGGGTGTCAAAGGTCCACTGTAACAGAGCGCTTTATTAAGTTACTTTGATTAGTATTTGCGGAAACGGGAAAGTGACCCCGCGTTGCTGTGGGGGTAAGAAAGGGGGTTAAAGGGGATGCTGCTACTGCCGTCCGCTCGTCGTTTTTTAATCTGTAAGAAGAAAGTTTACAATACAGCAGACGTCCTAATCGTGCAAGGCCAACGGGACTTAGGTGGAGTCCGTCATCCCCAAACAGGATGGAATCCTCAACCAGGATGGATCCTCGTAGAAATTATCCCAGAAGTTTGCGAAGTCTACATTTTCCTGTGCACAAAGGAAACCCTTTGCCGGTTATTTACGTGAACGCTTTATCGTAAAAGGTGGCCTACTCCTAGTCTGGGGAGAATTCCTGAAAAAATGATATGATTAGTTTTAGTCTTGAATTTCCGGATCAACTTCCTGTACTTGTCCAGTATTTCTTCAGATCCGCTACTGTACACGTCGTTGGTTCCTGCATGAATGACCCTAGAGAGTGTTTTTCGTTAGTGTTCTTGGTTTACGTCCATCGCAGGCTGCAGTGATGTCTCGAGTCTAGCCCTGGGAAACAGAAGCCGCTTCCTTTTGTCACTCGTGACCCTACCACAAAACTCCACCACTGTCCTCGGAGAATTTAGTCAACGATCAATCTTTGGGCTCGTGTAAAATCTTCCTTCATTTCGCCAAGAACCTGAAAATTTTTAGAAGGTTGTGATCGTTAAGGGCGCCTTAACTGCTGCTGGTCGTCGCGATCCTCGCCTTACTGGAACAAAGGGAGCAGGGGAAGAAGAAGAGGAGGGAGTGGGGGAAAAGGAGGAGGCTGGCGTAGAGGAGTGAGAAGGGAGGAGGAGGGGGTGGAGGAAGAGGAGGGGGAAAGCGGGAGGAAGGCGAAGAGGAGGAGGAGGAGGAGGGGGGGGGGAGGAGGAGCAGGAGGAGGAGGAGGAGGAGGAAGAGGAGGAGGAGGTGGGAGAGGAGGAGGAGGGGGGCGAGGAGGGGGAGGAAGAGGAGGGAGGAGGAGGAGGAGGAGGAGGCGGTCGCGGGCGGAGGAGGAGGGGGATGGGGAGGAGGAAGAGGGGAAAGAGGAGGAAGAGGAGGAGGAGGAGGAGGAGGAGGAGGAGGAGGAGGAGGAGGAGGAGGAGGAGGAGGGGGAAGGGGGGATGGAGGAAAGGGGAGGAGGAGGGAGGAGGAGGAGGAGGAGGAGGAGGAGGAGGAGGAGGAGGAGGAGGAGGAGGAACGCAAGGCATAGGAGTGTGTGGAGACTGATGGAGAACGAGAGGTAGTGAGGGAGGAAGACTGTACTAAAGGCGCTATTACACGGGCACTTTTCTGCTCAGTGAGCAGCTGCTCACTAAGCAGATTTCACTGAGCTGCTCAACGAAACTATTACACGGTGATCTGTGTTTTGATGAGCAAAATGCATACAGACCTGAGTGCGGTTATGATACAAATGATCATAGCTCTTCCTAATAAGCGGTGCTTGTTGTAATGGAGATAGCTTTATTTTGCGAAAAAAAAAAAAAAAAAAAAAAGTATACTTTGTGGTTAAAGTTAGGTTAGGTTTCATTACAACCTATAAGGTTAGGTTAGGTTTCATTAAAACCTTTAAGGTTAGGTTAGGTTTCATTAAAACCTTTAAGGTTAGGTTAAGTTTCATTAAAACCTATAAGGTTAGGTTAGGTTTCATTATTAATATTTTTTTTTTTGGGGGGGGGGGGGTTGCGCAAAATAAAACTATCTCCATTAGAGCAAGCACCTATTGCAGGCCAAGAAAAAATAGTTGGTGTCTCTGAAAACGACCGCGAAACTCTCGTCCATTATTACCAAAAGTAGTTTCGTAGTCTATATGAAACCATAGTCGTTTCGTACACTCAGCGCAGAGTTTAACTTGACTACTAGAGTTACGAAATGACACCAGGTATGTACGAAAATACTCAAAATCAGTGTACGAAACTAACTACTTTCAATTCAATATACCTAATTAAGAAAGGTTTTTTGATTAGGCCAAAGGTTTTTGATTCATTTAAACTTCCTGTAATCCCCGAGAGTAGCTTCTATGGACCACTGTGGCCCGCGCCGTACCCGTGGCCGCAGCGGTACGGGGCTGACGCCGTTATAGTGGACGAGAACTACGCGTTCGCTCTTTAGGTCAGACACACACACTTGGGGGCTAACACTGCACTCTTAGCCTCTCTCGCTTTACCATATACACCACACCTGTCACTACACACCTGTACGGCCTCGCAACACACCTGTCGCCTGTGTATCACCGTAAATAAATTACTTGGAAGGTCAGGCTTCTTAGGTATTGAGGGTGTATGTTTTCTTTTTTAATTTTTTTTTTTACAAATAAAGGGCTATATATGTTCCATATTGTAGGATGTGCCTGAACTAAGTCAATCAGTAATCTTTCCATCTCGTCTGTCCAGTCAGCAGGCATGTTGATGTCTTCTTGAGAGTTATAGAAGAAAATGATCTTGCAATAAATAATATAGTCATCCACTAATTTCGGTCCTTTATAACAGAAAACGTTTTTGCTCACTCAAAATGACTAGCAAAAATAGTTTCGAAGTACTTCCCTGTTTGCTCAACCAAACAGGCTTTCATTGAGCAAAATCCTCAAAACTGCTCACTGAGCACTGCTCACTGAGCAGAAAAGTGCCCGTGTAATAGCCGCTTAAGGATGAGACAAGGGGGGATGAGGGAGGGGGAGTTTTGCGAGAGCATGGAATCGAGGAGGAAGAGGAGGAGGCGGAAGGGGAGAAGGAAGAGGAGGGAAAGAGGGGGGATAAAGTGGGAGGGGTGAGAGAGGGAGGTACCGGGCAGGTGGATACTCCGACATTGGAAACTATAAATTCTTTTAACACATCATAACTACGCCCCAGCTCTACATTTTGTCTATAAGAAACTGTCTCTCTCGCGCGATTCCTTTGTTAGCGTACAAAGCTCCTCAGTTAGCGTACAAAGCCTGCAAGTAAGGGACTTAATAAAATGCTGCTTTGCAAACCTCCCCTTACACTTATGACATGCAGTAAGATATGCAGGCATTTTGATAAAAGATAGTAGGAAAGTTTAACAAATAAATATGTATATACGTATGTACAGACACGTATGGGTGTGTCCCCCAAAGACGGTACAAGCTAGGACAGGACGGGAAGAGGGACGCGGTTGAAGTAATTAACTTGGATTAGCGCGGTCAAAGGTCAGTCCCTGGGGAATACTTTCTCAAGGCCGTGTAGAAACCCACTCCTTGTAGCTATTGAAAAAATGCCACGAATATACTGCAGATAGAACTTAAAACACGTTTTTACGTTACTAAAGCACGCACAAATAAATTTCAAATTAGGACATAGAACGTGCAAGTTATAAAGAAGTTGTTTGGTTTTTTGATAAGCAACTTAAAGCCTGTTAATTACCTATCAACGTGTTTCACTATGGATGTGCGTGTGTATAAGTTGTAGTTCTATAGTTCGCGGTATTTAAATGAGATGCAAAATGTGTTACGACGGGAAAAATATCTAAAGAAACTTAGCGTGACAATAACAACGTATTGAAGTAATGTAGCTGGCTGTGGAAGCGGCGTGAATGTGCAGGAGGAGGAGGAGGAGGAGGAGGAAGAGGGGGGGAAAGAGGAGTAAGAAGGGAACAAGAGGAACGGAAACAGAAACAAGAACGGAAGGTGGAAGAAGAGGAGACACATAAACGAGGAGGAGGACGAGGAGGAGTGACACAAGAGTAACCTACAAAGTGAAAAGAACCTTGGTGGAGAGAAGCATTAGGGCAAAAATTGGAAGAAAGAAAGGAAAGGAGATTACAGGGAGGGAGGGAGGGAGGGACGAGGGAGGGAGGGAGGGAGGGAGGGAGGGAAGCTGCTGACAGGGATGGATAAATCGCATTGGATGAGACTCCGAGAAAATGAGAAGTTTGCAGCGACATCCAGTTTTCTATTGATAAAGTTTTCTCATAATAGACAATAATAATTCAAAGAGGAAAACTAACTCAATTTCTACAACAAATGAGTTATAATTAGGCAATCCGACGAGGCATTCATGTATAACAGTATTTCAATGTTAATGATTTTCTTTTAACGGCAAGCGTTTCCACGAATCACATTATTAGACTAAATATCCAAATTTCCAAAGCCGCTTTATACATTATTTTCCCCATAAGGAGATAACGCTACTGGAACACACACCCACGCACACACACACACACACACACACACACACACACACACACACACACCTTGTACCAGTGTCTCCCTCTCCTCCTCCTGCTGTTGGCCCTCTCTCTCCTAGCTACTTCAAGCCCTTCCCAGCACTCCCCTGGAGAGGCAGGCGACACTAGGCTGCGCTTGTTATTTCAAAACGTGGAAGATTTGCCTCAAGGTAAAGGTCGAGAGAGAGAGAGAGAGAGAGAGAGAGAGAGAGAGAGAGAGAGAGAGAGAGAGAGAGAGAGAGAGAGAGAGAGAGAGAGAGAGAGAGAGAGAGAGAGAGAGAGAGAGAGAGAGAGAGAGAGAGAGAGAGAGAGAGAGAGAGAAGGAGAGAGAGAGGAGAGAGAGAGAGGAGAGGAGAGAGAGAGGAGAGAGAGAGAGAGAGAGAGAGAGAGAGAGTATTCACAACAGACATTAGGAAAGGAGGGGGGGTTTAGAGGCAAAGAGAGGTAAGTGATAAGAGGAGGACGAAAGAGGAGAGAGAGAGAACACTGGAACAGAACAATGGAAGGACGTAACACTGTTGTGCGCGGCGATACAGATGCAGCACTTGAGTTTCCTAAAGTTGTAACACTCTGGAACGGACAAAGAAAACTTTAAATCACTAAAACACTGCGCCGACAACAAGGAAAAAAGGGAAAATAAAAAGTTAGAAACACTGCCAACACCACCAACACTATTAACACCAAACCAACACCACATCACCACAGAAACACCACACCAACACCACCAACACCACACCAACACCACACCAACTCCACACCAACACCACACCAACACCACACCAACTCCACACCAACACCACCAACATTACACAAGTACTGCCCGTTTGCACTCCATCTGTTTTTTTTCTTCTGTTTTTGTTATTCCCTCCACAATTATATATTTTTTTCTTTTGTTACTCTCATCCGTAAAATGTATTCTACGTATTCGTTTTGTGAGGGGTTTTTTCTATGCTTGATATACATAAATGATACAAAAGTGTACATATGTGTGTGTGTGTGTGTGTGTGTGTATGTGTATGTGTATGTGTGTGTGTGTGTGTGTGTGTGTGTGTGTGTGTGTGTGTGTGTGTGTGTGTGTGTGTGTGTGTGTGTGTTGTGAAGCGCCCATGTACGAAATTCAAGCCACAATTCTATTAACACCACTGAATGTATCACTAAAATGGAACGGTGAGAGATATAAATTGAAATCAATGCTCTATTTTACTTTTTTTTGCTGTTTTCCCCAGCGTTGCCAGGCACCGAGTGCAACACGACAGCCGCGACCACACGTATTACCAACACGACAACAGCACGACAGCCGAGACCACAAGTACTACCAACACGACAACAACACGACAGCTGGGACCACAAGTATTACCAACACGACAACAACGCGACCACAAATATTACCAACACGATAACAACACAACAGCCGCGACCACACGTATTACCAACACGAAAACAAAGTCCTGATCAACTGTTTTCCGTTACCTTTCCGCAACAACGGACGTGACACCACAGAATAATAAACATAAACGTGTCACTTGCTGGCGTGGACGGCATTTGACAACAAACGA
>JACEEZ010019588.1:62500-111123 GCA_016584305.1 Chionoecetes opilio | reverse complement strand
AAAAGGCTTAATTTATTTGATTAATAACCCCTACGAATTAAAGTGTTTTCAGAACGATGGGTAAATAAAGGGTAAAATGGGGGGTTTTAGGTAAAAGTGGATTGTAAATTTAAAGGCAAAATGAAACCCTTATTAATTTCACTATCTAAGTTGCGTCTGTCTCCTAGTTTTTGTGGGTATATTCGCCAACCCTGGGCAAAAGCTCAATGCATTGTTGGAAATTGACCAGGGGAAGTTTATGTACAAGGGAAATGATGCGATAATTTTTCTTATTTTAGCAGTATACAAATTAAAAATGGTTCGGAATGGAAGCTGATGTGGGTGATGCGAATTTGAGTTGGGAGTTTGGTAAGGTTTAAGTGTGGAAAGTGATGGTGGGGTGATGGTTTTATTGGTATTTTTTAAAGTGTGTTATGGTAAAAGATATGATGGTCTATGTGTTAATATGTGAATGGTTGTGGGGGTTTGGGAGAATTGTGAATATATGTTTTGTATGTTCCGAAAAATTGTTTTTTTTTAAGGGTGGGAGAGAGTGGAGTGAGGGATTGGTAGAAGTGGAGAGATGGTAATGGGACGGGAATGTGGAGGTGAGGAAATGGGTGGGGAATGTGGGGAGATGGATGGTGAGTATGTGAGGGGAATGGGAAGAGAGAGAGAAAGGGGGAAAGAAGAGAGTTACATAGAGAGAGAGGAGAGGAGAAGGGGAGAGAGAGGGAGGAGGAGGAAAGGACAGACAGGGGGGGAAAAGCAATAGTCTAGAGAAGCTAGAAAGGGGAGGGGTTGTTGCTCTAGAAGTATAAAAAAAAAATTCATTTATAAATAAAAAGGCATAAATATTTTGTATAATGGGTAGTTAAAATCGGACTGAGTGTGGAATAGAACATAAACAAACCAAAAAAAACACACACACACACACCCACACACACACACACACCACACACACACACACACACACACCACACAACACACACACACACCTTGGTGCTCCGTGGTGTAGTGATTAGCCACGCTCGGTTCACAACCGAGAAGTGTCACGTTCGATCCCCGGTGCGGAGCGAAACAGTATTTGTTGTTTCCTTAAAACCCGAGCCCCTTCCACCCACAGTGATGGGTACCGGTGTTAGCCGGGCTTCATGTGACTGCTCTCCGGGTGCTGGCTTCGGCACACAAAGCACTAAGGATGAATGATAAAAATGTTGATATGGAGAACGGGGCCACACGAGCATTGCTCTGGCCTGTAAAAATACAACTAGATGCATACACACACACCACCCACAAACCTAGTGTAAACACAGTTTATAGGCTAGGTAAATACACACACACACACACACACACACACACACACACACACACACATGGGAGCTACACACACACACACACACACCCCACACACACACACACACACACACTACAGAAAGAGCTAGTTTGCATTCTCTTACTTTTTGCTTTCTCATCATACGAGATATCTCTTAATCCCTCTGAATCTCTCTTAACATATTTTATTTTATTTGGTTTTAGGCACTTAGGTTCATTTCCGCAAAGGTATGTATATTATGTTGTTGTGTTACTTTTTTGTCCTGTATGACTTCGGATGGAAACTTAATTATTATTATTATTATTATTGATTATTATTAGTCATTATTATTATTAATTATTATTAATTATTTTATCATTGGTATGTATACAACTCTATACTGGCGAGGATAATTTATGAGTTTCATGAACAATATAGAAAGAGATGGGGTTGCTTTTTTCCATATGCTTGAATTCTTAACAAGAATTCCTATTTGCTTTACTTCCTGGCGAAGAAAATATATAGTTTTCAGAGGCAATTGGTAGTTAATGTGCGGGGATAGCATGAAGGTTGCATCACTTTACATGAACTAATCATTGTCTTCCGCTTGTCTTACATCTCCAGCTGTCTACATATTTGGTAGAGCATGGATCCTGTCTTGTCCTGTTATTTGGGGCGTTTGTGATCTCTTATGCTGCTCGTGTGAGATTATAGGACGGTTTGAGAAAATGTGGTGTACTCCGTCAGTGGTAATGTAGGATTAGGATTCGTATTTTTCTTTTCTTTGAATAGAATAAAAAGTCGTGTGTAAAAAATTGTGATTGTTGTTTATAACAGAAATAAGAACACACACACACACACACACACACACACACCACACACACACACACACCCCACACACACACACACAATCGCACATCACGCACCGCACAACGCACAAATACAATATAATAAGCTGAATACAAATTGATCTCTTCTAATAATGTACGGTATGGAATTTACTTATTTCTTTTCTGATAATGTCTGATCGATCACCTGACCTTTTGTTGACTACGGTATGTCAATAACTTGTCGAAATAAACGTACCATTTTTCATAACTGTTATCATCATCATTATTATAATTATAGCTTTGTACTGTACTTATACACTATGATGATTCCACCCTCGCAGCCCTAAACAACACCATGTAAGCGCCTGGAAGCACAAGCTGCAGCTGCCTGCGGTACCTGGAACTGTCGCCGATGATCTATCGCCGATATCGGCGACCGTTCCAATTTTTCACAAATCGGCGGAGTTTCCATTGTCGGCGGACAGTTCTAGTTCTTGATCTTGATATTACAGTACCCAAGATATCATTTAATAGCTTTTAATCATGTTTCTGCATTCAGTTCAGGGATTAAATACCACAATACTTGAACTATCAAAGACTTTCAATGGGAGAAATAATATTGTAAAGTTGTCAGCACCCTTCTCCTGACTCGCGCCCCCTTGGAGACTTGACCTGCGCAGCATCGCAAGCGAAGCAAGCAATCGCAATAGTACGGCTCTAGGTGTCTTGAAGACACCTTAACCTCTTCACGGCATTACGTTTCACTTTCACACATAAGTCACATCATCACCTCTACACTCTGGTCCCACTATTACCACATCATCTACACTAACTCGCCGAGCACCTCGTATCCTTATTTCGTTCTCTCCTTCTCATCATTCCATCCTTTCCTCCTCTATTTCATCCCTTGTTCGAGACAGACATATGAGCAACGAACTATATAATATATGAGCTTCCAGCAATAACTTGAACTATCCACGACTTTTGGGAATGGAGAATATACATGTAAAATTGTCTTACAGCTCCTCGCTGACGCCGCCTCATTTGGAGATTTACGCGGGGGGGAAGAATAACCTACCCGCCCCTGCCCCCCCACTGGAGAGTCCACGGGGAGTGTCCTCCTACCACCGGTCGTCGTTGCCCGAGAAAGAAAATCGAGTAGCGAAATTTGACGGTATATACTTGCAGATATATAGGCATAAACAACACTGCAAACAGAGTAGACTATCATTTATATAACTACCTGTGGTATCATCTTCAGTGCACATACATCAATAGTCATGCTATAATTCGCATATATGGCGCCTGGCCGACAATAGTGCAGTGGCGCCTTTAGTGTTTATATTTAAGCGTTAGTAGTACGTATTTATTTATTTAAGTTTATTTATGTAATCATAACAATGCTTTGGGGGTCGATAACCGAACTGATTTCCAACGGGTTCTTGTGTTTTTTTTTTTTTTTTTTTTTTTTACATCACAATAACTGGCTGGCCAAGGGCACAAAAAAAATGGGTAACACAAAGCCCCTTAGTTTTTGCCCGTCCCTATAAAGAAAACTAGTAAGAGAATAAAAATAAAAAGGAGGAGTGAGCAATTTAGTTCGGGAATAAATGTTAGGTGCTTGTGTGGTGTGGGGGTATTATATTATATATATATATTATAATATATATATACATATATATATATCATTATATATATATATAGATATATATATATATATAATATATATATATATCTATATATATATATTATATATATATATATATATATATATATATATATATAATATATATATATATATATATATATAGATATATATATATATATCACCTAAACATCATGATATATATATATATATATATATATTATATATATATATATATATAATATTATTATACTATATAATATATATATAATATATATATATATATATCAATATAATATTATATATAATATATATATATATATATATATATATATATATGTATATATATATATGTATATATATATATATATATATATATTATATATACACCACACAAGCAACACTCAAATTTATTCCCGAACTAATTGGCTCACTCCTCTTTTTTTTTTTTATCTCTACTGTTTTCTTTATCGGGACTGCAACTAAGGCGGCTTTGTGTTACCCATTTTTTTTGTGCCCTTGGCCAGCAAGTTCGCTTGTGATGTAAAAAAAAAAAAAAAAAAACACAAGAACCCGTTTGAAATCCTCGTTCGGTTATCGACCCCCAAGCATTTTGTTCTGATTACATAAATAAACTTAAAATAAATAAATAGTACTACTACCGTATAAATATAACACTAAGGCGCCACCTGCACTATTGTCGCCAGGGGGCCGCCATATATTGCGAATTATACATGACTATTGACGTTGTTATGTGCCACTGAAGATGATACACAGTAGTTTATATAACGGTATTAGTCTACTCTGTTTCAGTGTTTGTTTTATGCCTTATATCTGCAAGTATATACCGTTTTCAAATTTCGCACTCGTTTCTTTTCCCCCACTCGGCAAAGACGACGGTGGAGACACGCCCCGTGGGACGCTCCCAGTGGGGGAAGGGGCGGGTAGGTTCATTCTTCGCGCTAAATCTTCCAATGAGGCCGTCAGGAGGAGCTGTAGACAATTTGACATGTATATTTTCTTCCCATTCAAGTCTTTGATAGTTCAAGGTTATTGCTGGGAAGCTCATATATATATATGTTCGTGCTCCTATATGTCTGTCTCACCAAGGATGAAATAGAGAGGAAAGGATGGAGAGGAAGGAGAGAAATAAGGAGAGGGAGGTGAAGGTGTCTTCAAGACACCTAGAGCCGTACTATTGCGATTGCCTTGCGTCGCTTGCGATGCTGCGCCAGGTCAAGTCTCCAAGGGGGCGGAGTCAGGAGAAGGGTGCTGACAACTTTACAAGTATATTTCTCCCATTGAAAGTCTTTGATAGTTCAAGTTATTGCTGGTATTTAATCCCTGAATGCAGAAACATGATTAAAAGCTTATTAAATGATATATTGGGTACTGTAATATCAAGATCAAGAACTAGAACTGTCGCCGACAATTGGAACTCCCGCCGATGTGAAAAATTGGAACGGTCGCCGATATCGGCGATAGATCCTATCGGCGACAGTTCCAGGTACCGCAGGCAGCTGCAGCTTGTTGCTTTCCAGGCGCTTATCATGGTGTTGTTTAGGGCTGCGAGGGTGGAATCAGCATAAGTGTATAAGTACAAGGCTATAATTATAATAATGATGATGATAACAGTTATGAAAAAAATGGTACGTTTTTTTTCGACAGTTATTGACATACGTAGTAACAAAAGGTCAAGGTTGACGATCAGACATTATCAGAAATAAGTAAATTCCATACATTACATTATTAAGAAGAGATCAATTTAGTATTCAGCTTTTTAAATATTTGTCTTTGTGCGTGTGCGTGGCGTGTGGTGTGGTGTGTGTGTGTGTGTGTGTGTGTGTGTGGTGGTGTGGTGTGTGTGGTGTGTTCTTATTTCCTGTTATACACAACAATCACAATTTTTACACACGACTTTTTATTCTATTCAAAGAAAATACTGAATCCTTACATTACCCACTGACGGAGTAACCACATTTGTTCTCAAACCGTCCTATAATTCTCACACGAGCAGCGATAAGAGATCACAAACGCCCAAATAACAGACAAGACAGGATCCATGCTCTACCAAATATGTAGACAGCTGGAGTGTAAGACAAGCGGAAGACAATGATAGTTCATGTAAAGTGATGCAACCTTCATGCTATCCCCGCCCCATTAACTATATATTGCCTCTGAACTCATATATTTTTTTCGCCAGGGAAGTAAAGCAAATGGGAATTCTTGTAAGAAGTTAAAGGGCATATGGAAAGCAACCCACTCACTTTCTATATTGTCCTGAAACTCATAAATATCCTCGCCAGTATAGGGTTGTATAATACCAATGATAATAATAATAAAAAAATTTAATAAAATAATAATAATAATAATAAAAATAATAATAATAGTTCCATCCAAAGGCATACAGGACAAAAAAGAAAAACAACAACATAATATACATACATGAGGAAATGAACCTAAGTGCTAAACCAAATAAAATAAAAAATGTTAAGAGAGATTCAGGGGGAAATTAGAGATATCTCTGTATCGATGAGAACGCAAAAAGGTAAGAGAATGCAAACTATCTCTTTCTGTGTGGTGGTGTTGTGTGTGTGTGTGTGTGTGTGTGTGTGTGTGTGTGTGTGTGTGTGGTGTGTGTGTGTGGTGTTTTTGTGTGTGTGTGTATTTACCTAGCTGTGTTTTACACAGGTTTTGTGTGGGGGTTTTGGGTGTATTCATCTAGTTGTATTTTTACAGGGCCAGAGCAATGCTCGTGTGGCCCCGTCTCCATATCAACATTTTTATCATTCATCCTTAGTGCTTTGTGTTGGCCGAAGCCAGCACCCCGGAGAGCAGTCACAAACCCGGCTAACCCCCGGGTACCCATTCACTGCGGGGTGGACAGGGGCTCGGGTTTTAAGGAAACAACCCATCTGTTTCCGCTCCGCCCGGGGATCGAACCCGTGACTTCTCGTTGTGAACCGAGCGTGCTAATCACTACACCAGGAGCACCCAAATGTGTGTGTGTGTGTGTTTTTGTGTGTGTGTGTGTGTGTGTGTGTGTGTGTTTTGTGTGTGTGTGTGTGTGTGTGTGTGTGTGTGCCTATTTTTTATCTTTTTGCCTTGTATTATTTTTTCTCTATTTCTATACTCTCTATTCCTTCATTCCTACTATCTTCCTCCATTTATTCAACATCTTATTCTTTATGCCTTTCTTTATTCTCTTACTGTATTTCTGCCCCTTTCTTTATTCTCTTACTAGCCGCAAAGCCGCCCTCCGGGCGGACTTTTTGGCTAGCTCCTGCGGAGGGCTATTGGTGGGCCTTCGGCCTACCACCTGTGTTTGGTGGGCCTTGGGCCCACCAAACATGGACTCTCCAGATAGCCCCTTCTAACTTTCCTGAAATCATGGATGTAGAAATGTATGTATTCCCCCCACCCATTCACTCACCCATTACCCATCACCCCCACCCATTCACTCACCCATTACCCATCACCCCCCACCCATTCACTACCCATTACCCATCACCACACACCCATTCAGTCACCCCTTACCCATCAAACCCCCCCCCTATTCCCTCACCCATCACCCATCACCCCCAACCCATCATCCCCACCCCTTCACTCACCCATCACCCCACACCCATTACCCATCACCCCACCCATTCACTCACCCATTACCATCACCCCCCAACCCTTCACTCACCCATTTTCCCTCACCCCCCACCCATTCACTCATCCATTAACCATCACCTCACACCCATTCCTCACCATTACCATCACCACCCAACCCATTCCCTAACCCATCACCCATCACCCCCAACCCATCACCCCCCACCCATTCACCCCACCCAACACCCACACCCATACCCATCACCCCACCCATTCACTCAACCATTACCCTCCCCTACATCAAGGTTCCTCAATTCTCGCAACCCACTTTTGTTTTTACAATTCTCGCTAATAGGTGCTAAAAAAAAAAGAAAAAAAAGTGATCGGATCATCTCCAGTAGGCTTATGACCTTCCCCTGGTCAACCGATTCCAAAAAGTGCCATATGAGGTGTTTGCGCCACGGGTGCGGAACCTATACCACACACAAAACACACCCCACAGACAGACAGGACAGACAGACAGACACACTTCGTCTTTTATTATTATAGAAGATTACCCATCACCCCCCACCTATTCCCTCACCCATCCCCCCATCACCCCCAACCCATCACCCCCCACCCATTCACTTACCCACACCCCCCACCCATTACCATCACCCCCCCCATTTCACTCACCCATACCCATCACCCTACATCAAGGTTTTCCCCAATTTTCGCAAAACCCACTTTTTTCCACAAATTTTCGCTAATAGGCTGCTAAAAAAAAAAAAAAAGTGCTCGGGTAATTCTCAGAATTGGGCTTAAAACCCTTTCCCCCGGTCAACCCGTTCCCAAATGGGTTTTATATGAGGTGATTGCGCCACGGGGGGCGGAACCTATACCAACACAAAACACACACACACACACACACACACACACACACCACCCCACACAACACACACACACACAGACAGACAGACAGACAGACAGACACACTTTCGTTTATATTTACCATTACCCATCACCCCCCACCTATTCCCACCACCCATCCCATCACCCCCAACCCATCACCCCCCACCCATTCACTCACCATCACCCCACACCCATTACCCATCACCCCACCCATTCACTCACCCATTACCCATCACCCTACATCAAGGTTTCCTCAATTCTCGCAACCCACTTTTTTTTCACAATTATCGCTAATAGGCTGCTAAAAAAAAAAAAAAAAAGTGATCGGTCATCTCATAATGGGCTTAAAACCTTCCCCTGGTCAACCCGGTTCCAAAAATGTTTCATATGAGGTGATTGCGCCACAGGGGGCGGGGAAACCCATACCCGCACACACACACACCACACACCCCACCACACACACACCAAAACCCGACAGACAGACAGAAAAGACAGACAGACACACTTTCGCTTTATATTTACCATTACCATCACTCCCCACCTATTCCTCACCCATCACCAAACACCCCACCCATCACCCCCACCCATCACTCACCATCACCCCACACCCTTACCCATCCCCCACCCATTCATCACCCATTACCCATCACCTACATCAGGTTTCCTCAATTCTCGCAACCAAATTTTTTTTTTCACAATTATCGCTAATAGGCTGCTAAAAAAAAAAAAAAAAAGTGATCGAATCATTCATAGTGGGCTTAGACCTTTCCCCTGGTCAACCGGTTCCAAAATGTGCCATATGAGGTGATTGCCCCGGGGCGGAACCTAACCAAAACCACAACCCAACAGACAGACAGACAGACAGACAGGACAGACAGACAGACAGACAACTTTCCCCTAATTAAATTATAGATGAAAATAAATTTAAATTCACACAATGATGATTATAACCATCATGAAAGTTAAAAATGATCAAATTTAAACCCGGGAGCTACTAAAGTCAGATTTTTTGTATCCCGCATTCTCCTTAGTAACCATTGGTTACTGGTTAACTCAGGTTCTAATAATATATTTTATCATTTATTTTAACTAGCCGCCAAACCGCCCTCCGGCCGACTTTTTGGCTAGCTCCTGCGGAGGCTTATTTGGGCCTTGGCCCAACACCTTGTTTGGTGGCCTTCGGCCCACCCAAACATGGACTCTCTTAGATAGCCCTTGAACTTCCTGAAACATGGATGTAGAAATGTACATATTCCCCCCACCCATTCACTCACCCATTACCCATCACCCCCACCATTCACTCACCCATTACCCATCACCCCCCACCTATTCACTCACCCATTACCCATCACCCCCCACCCATTCACTCACCCATTACCCATCACCCCCCACCCATTCACTCACCCATTACCCATCACCCCCCCCCATTCACTCACCCATTACCCATCACCCCCCACCATTCACTCACCCATTACCCATCACCCCCCACCTATTCACTCACCCATTACCCATCACCCCCCACCCATTCACTCACCCATTACCCATCACCCCCCACCCATTCACTCACCCATTACCCATCACCCCCCACCCCTTCACTCACCCATTACCCATCACCCCCCACCCATTCACTCACCCATTACCCATCACCCCCCACCTATTCACTCACCCATTACCCATCACCCCCCACCCATTCACTCACCCATTACCCATCACCACACACCCATTCACTCACCCAATACCCATCACCCCCCACCCATTCACTCACCCATTACCCATCACCCCCCACCCATTCACTCACCCATTACCCATCACCACACACCCATTCACTCACCCATTACCCATCACCCCCCACCTATTCCCTCACCCATCACCCATCACCCCCCACCCATTCACTCACCCATCACCCCACACCCATTACCCATCACCCCACCCATTCACTCACCCATTACCCATCACCCTACATCAAGGCTTCCTCAATTTTCGCAACCCACTTTTGTTTTCACAATTCTCGCTAATAGGCTGCTAAAAAAAAAAAAAAAAAAAAAGTGATCGGATCATCTCATAAATGGGCTTATGACCTTCCCCTGGTCAACCCGGTTCCAAAAATGTGCCATATGAGGTGTTTGCGCCACGGGGGGCGGAACCTATACCACACACACACACACACACACACAGACAGACACACTTTCGCTTATATTATTATAGATTACCCATCACCCCCCACCTATTCCCTCACCCATCACCCATCACCCCCAACCCATCACCCCCCACCCATTCACTCACCCATCACCCCACACCCATTACCCATCACCCCACCCATTCACTCACCCATTACCCATCACCCTACATCAAGGTTTCCTCAATTCTCGCAACCCACTTTTTTTTTCACAATTATCGCTAATAGGCTGCTAAAAAAAAAAAAAAAAAAAGATCGGATCATCTCATAATTGGGCTTAAAACCTTCCCCTGGTCAACCCGGTTCCAAAAATGTGCCATATGAGTTGATTGCGCCACGGGGGGCGGAACCTATACCAGACACACACACACACACACACACACACACACACACACCACAGACAGACAGACAGAGAGAGACACACTTTTGCTTAAATTATTATAGATTACCCATCACCCCCCACCTATTCCCTCACCCATCACCCATCACCCCCCACCCATTCACTCACCCATCACCCCACACCCATTACCCATCACCCCACCCATTCACTCACCCATTACCCATCACCCTACATCAAGGCTTCCTCAATTCTCGCAACCTAATTTTGTTTTCACAATTCTCGCTAATAGGCTGCTATAAAAAAAAAAAAAAATAAAAAAAGTGATCGGATCATCTCATAAGTGGGCTTATGACCTTCCCCTGGTCAACCCGATTCCAAAAATGTGCCATATGAGGTGTTTGCGCCAAGGGGGGCGGAACCTATACCACACACACACACACACACAGACAGACACACTTTCGCTTTTATTAATATAGATATATGTATTATACACTTAAAATAACTAATTACAATAGATTTTAGCAAGCTCCTAAGGATTTTCTTTTTCCGGAGATAATGGGTTAAGCAAACCGCCAACTTTTCTTTCGCTGTTATTGCCCACCTAAAGGAGGTGTTTCTTTTAGAGATAGTTTCTTCTAGTAGGCTCAGCAACTCGTGGAACTGATGCTTTGACATCCTGAAGTATTGATGGAATTTCAGTCATGCCAGTAGTCATTGCGTAAATTTCAAAAAATATGTAACCCCCCCCCAAAGGGTTTTTTTTCCTTCCCCTTTAAAAAGTCCTTTGAGTTGGGCGCCCGGCGAAAACCCCCAATTTTTTTTCCAACAACGACCGAAAATTTGCTTATATTATTTTAGTGATTTACCCATCCCCCCCTTTCCTCCCCCATTAATCCCCCTTAAAATCCCAAGATTAAAAGACACCTACAAAATTAATAACCCATTTCACCACCTTAAACTAAAAAATTTCCCTCATTTAAAATTTTTTTTTCCCACATTAATTTCTAAAGAGGTCAAAACAAAAAAAAAAAAAGACTTTTTATTCTTTTAATTTTTTTAAACCTGCGGGGGGGAACGGTAAAAAGGGAAGGAGGAGCGAAAGGGGGGGGAAGATTAGGAAAAGGAAGATAAAAAAAAAAACACAAAGAAACAAAAACAAAATACAAAAAAAAGAACAAAAAAAAGGAGGAGGGAGAAAACTTTGAAAATTTTTAAGAACTACAAACCTAGGGGCCTACCCGTTACCCTACCAACCCCTCACCCAGTCATGACCCAAACCATTAAAATCCCCCAATATAAAACCAACCACAAGAGGAAAAACGGAAAAAGGAAAGAATAGGGGAGGAAAAAAAAAAAAAAAAAAAAAGAGGATACGGAAGAAAGGGGAGGACCCCAGGAAAGGATAAAAAGGGGAAGAGAGGGGGAAGGGGGGGGAATAAATAAACAAAAACAAAACGGGACAATTTATTTTATTTAAAAATAGAATTATAATTATATAATAAAAATAAATAATTAAATAATTTTAAATTAAATTTTTTTTTGGAGAAAATTTTTGGGGGTGTTAAAGGAAAGGGTTTTTTCTTCGCTGTTTTCCCACGGGTGTGTCTTAAGAGAAATCCCTAGGGGGCCAAGCCCCCAAAGGCCCTCTTGGTTTGAGGGAAATTTTCCTTGTCAGAGTTCTTTATAAAGTGTCCCCAATTTCCCCGGGTGGTCCTTTTTTAGGGAGGGCGTACCCCAAAGTTTTTTTGTTTTTATTATTTGTTATTATTTTCCAAATTTATCAGGGCAATTTATTTACATGAATCCAAAATATTAATGAAGCTAATTAAATCCGCTTCCTTTGAAATGTCCATGGAAAGTTGCCGCAATCTTAAATGACGGGTTTGTGAATAAAGTTCAGCTACTCCGGTCCTAATGGTCCTTTAGGATTTTAGTGTGTTTTATTTGATATAAAAAAAAACTCAACATTTGATTAAAATTTTTTTATATTTCCAAAAGAGGAATAGGTTTATTTGACTTACCCCTATATAAAAAAAAAAATTGGGGGTTGACGGGGGCCGAAACCGTACGATACGAAAGAGCCTTGATAATTTTTCCCCATTCAACATTAAAAAAAACTAACAAAAAAATTAAAACTTTTATATTATATTTTCCCCCCAGCCAACTTTTCAAAAAAAGGGGGGGAAATTCGGGGGCGGGGCCAAAAAAAAAAAATTAAAACCTTTATTCTTTTTATTCTTTCACCTAAATCGGTTGAGAACCCTGAAGGGGGAATAAAAGGAGAGGGGAGGGGGGGGAAAGAAGGGGAAAAGAGAGGGGAAAAGGGGGATAAGAAAAAAACACTGGGGAGAAAAAAAAGAAGGGAGGAGAGAGAGAGGAGAGAGGAGAAGAGAGAGAGAGAGAGAGAGGAAGAGAGAGAGAGAGAGCGAGAAGAGAGAGAGGAGAGGAGAGAGAGAGGAGAGAGAGAGAGGAAAAGGGAGAGGGGAGAGAAAAGAGAGAGATCATTAAATACTACTACTTATAAGATTAATATGGTGATGATAATAATTATATATTTGGGACATATTGACAAGTTTAAAGGGGGAAAGGAGGAGGAGGAGTAAGAAGTATATTCCCAATTGCAAAATTTTATAGTGGCAATATGCACTCTCCTATTATGATAACTAAAACCCCTTCCAATAATGATAATAAAAAATAGAAATTACAGCCAGGTATTACAGACACCTGACTTAATTAAGACTTGTTAAAAATTTTATTGCCCTTAAAGCATAAAACAAAAACCCAATTTTCCTACACTCCAAACAGTAATGCGCATTATGCCGTTTTTTTAATTTTTTTTTTTTTTTCCCTTTGGGGTTTTTTTTTGATACTTACGACTCATAGCGAGAAAGAAAGTAAAATATTGCATCTATTATCACTGTACTTATAATCAAACTTTCTTAACTAACACTACATAACCCATGAATTACAGTATATTTTCCTTTTTCCCTGGTGGGCCTAAACTTTCTTATATTAACACCAAAAACAAAAACTTTCTATGAAAAATTTGCATCTTTTTCCCCTCTTTCCCCGGGGCCCGGGTTTTAAACTTTTTCTTCTTCCCTACTTTAATAACTTTAAATTAAGTTACCCTTCATTTTTCCCCAACACGGCACGTGTCCTTTTACGGGGTGCTCGTCGCGAATGGGTGGGGGCCCCCTTGGGTTCCTTGTACATCAACTGGTTAACCCCAAGGTGTTTAAAGTTCAAGATACGATGGCCACTGAGCTGCTGTCTTGCTCCAACACCCGCACATTTCCCGCCCTGGTTTTCTTGTGCCAAAATTTTTAAATATTCGCGGCCAATAAGGTTTAAATGACATACCTTTTAACAAGGTTAAGGTTATCTCCCCAATGGCCCAAATTAAAATACAGTCCAATTTTAAAAAATGGTTGGACAAACCACATGGGCTGTGGGTTCCCCCCTTTGTCCTGGCTCGAAAGATTACGGTGTAAACAAACATTTTTAGGGTTTTTTTACCGGTTTCACCTGTGTTTTAAAACCCCTGTTCAAATATTAAACTTTTTTAATTGTTTATAAAACAAAGTTTTAGTATGACATAATGGCGTCCGGCCCGCGAGTACCAAGCAACGGACTTTTTAACGCAACGACCTTCAATTCCCCATTTAAAGTCCTTTAAAATCGAGGGTCGAGTGTACGTTGTAAAAGGTTTACAGAAACGTTAACTGTAGTGGGGTAGGTAAGAAAAAAAATTTTTCATATTTATAATAGATTTTTATTTTCTTGGGAACCACTAATATAGGGTGTCCAGAGTGTAGAGATAATTCTATACCCATCTCAGTCACACAATTTTTTTCCCCCATGTAGGTGAGTCCAAGTACGCGCAGCTGACGGGTCAAAGCGAGAGGTGATTATGACTCGCTACTTCGGTGTTTTTTTCCTGTTTTTCCAGTCGACTCAGGTGGGGGTAACCTGATCTCCTCCACAGGTACTCATTACTCATGTCTCTCTTCCCTCATACCTGTACAGTGTACACACAGGGCGCCCCGGGGGGGGGGGGCAAGGGGCCATACACCCCCCAGAAATTCCTTCCCTTGTAAGAAATTACAATTAATACACTAAAACAGTTAAAAAATAAATTACATGTTCTAGCGAAGTGACCGCGTCACCTAAACCGTGTCTTACACCCATACCTTGATTTGGTGGCACTATCTTTCACGTAATGCCTTGGACAATATTTACTATCAAACTTTTGTTGCAGCAGCAGAAATAAGAAAAAAGGGCCCTTGAAAAGGGAATCAGCTGATGACAAAAAAAATTTTACCATCCACCACTTATATAGTGGAAATGTGGCGGATTTACTAGACTGGCTGGCGGCAAAAAACTTTGAACCCCCCCCCCAAATAATGTTCCTGGGTGCCCCCTTGTGTACACACTATTACCTCCCAAACACACTATGGGGCTTTCTATATAAATTAATTACTCATATTTAATCATAATCTTTTTCCTCATACTGTACACTCACTTTTACCCCCTAAAACAAACTATATAAGAGACTTCCTATGTAACTTAATAGATTCTAAAAATAAATAGGTGGGAAGATGGAATGGACTCAGTCGTTGGGTAGGCGGAGTCAATAGGGAGTTTCAAAGGGGCTAGACAGCTTTATGGATGGGGGTGAAGGGTGGATGTAGGTAGTGTTAAGTAACAGGAAATACCACGTGTGGTCTCGCGGCCTCTTGTAGCTTCCTTTTTTTCTTATGTTCTTAACCAGTATTGTCTGTGGGTGTGGCGAACCAAAAAGACAGAGGAAGAGCTGGGACAATGCGGCTACAATTTCTGTCTCACTGTGGCGCCAGAAACTAATAACAGTGGTGGTGGTAGTAACAGCACCGAGGAGATCATTCCTAACTGGCAGCGGTACACCATGGCCAGCATCTACCTGGTTCTGGCTCTCCTCTCCCCCCTCATCATCGTTCTGTTTGTCGATCCTCTAAGCAGGTATAACTTGACTTTTTTATGGCCCGGTTAGGGGTTTTGCAATGCATGTACCTTTTTGTTTAGTAATATGACAGTGGGAAAATCTTTGCTTCTTCAGGTTTCCTGGGTAACAAAGAGGAGACAGAGAACAAGTCTGTGTCGCAGTTTTGGTCGCCACCTTCCAACCCAAAAGCGCCACCGTACCAGCTGCTCATCATCCCCCTCAACATGTGGACGGGCGTGGAAGTGGATTCTTCCCCGTCCGACTACACCGCCGTAGTCACTCTTGGCTTCTTAATTAAGGCCCGTTTACATCTTCACGACTCCGACGGAGACCAGTCACGACTTTCTGTGTCATGCTGTGGCTGGCAACGGTCGTCATGTGGGTTGGCGTCAGGCCGTGGGAGTCGTGAAGGGGCGCGAGGGGGGTCCCGACTGTGTGGTGCATGCTCTATACACTCGGGGCGGGTCTGCGACTCAAAAATGTAACGGAAAAAGTCGGATCCGTGCTGAGACTCGTCGTCGAAGGGTCGAACCTGGCGCGACCAGTGGGGCCTACTGCGACCAGCGGGGCCTTGGCTGGAGACGGAAGGAGAACGGAAGAGAGAGAGAAGAGGAGAGAGAGAGAGAGAGAGAGAGAGAGGGAAGAGAGAAGAGAGAGAGAGAGAGAGAAGAGAGAGAGAGAGAGGAGAGAGAGAGAGAGAGAGAGAGGAGAGAGAGAGAGAGAGAGGAGAAGAGGGGAGAGAGAGAGAGAGAGAGAGAGGGGGGAGGAAGGAGAGGGAGGGGGAGGGAGGGAAGAGGGGGGGAGGGGGGGAGGGAGGGAAAGGGGGGGAGGAGGAGGGGGGGAGGAAAAGCGGAAAAATTTTTGAGATATTTATTGATATTAATTATTTGTCGTCATCATTATCCACTATAAATAAGCAGTACTTTAGAGCAGTTCTTAGCGCTATACTGCTTCCCCAGTATCTTTAGTGCCTTGGCGATTGTTATCACCATGTCGTAGTTATTGATTCAATTTAAAAATATTTGGAGGCACTAAGTATTTGTGGCCTCGTCAAGGTGGACAAGTGTGTGGACAACAGTGTTTACCAAAATTGGTGGCGTCGTTTTAATACACAACGAAGGTTGAAAAGTGGTGTAGGGGATGGGTCAGAGTGCTGCCTCACATCCTCAACCACTCGGCGTCAGTCGCAGCACGGCTGGGAAATAGCTGCAGCATGACGCAACCGTGGGTTTGCGTCGTGCTGCAACTGCCGGCAAATGTCGCCATGACGCAACTCAAAGTTGAACTTTAAATTTTCAAATACCCCTATAGTTTGCAACTATCCCCCCGAGACAATCGCAAAGGACCCCAAGGCGCCGGATTAAGGGTCTTTGGTTAGTCGCAGCAGGCTGGGAACCAGTCGCTGCATGACGGCAACCGTGGTTGCCGTCATGCGGCGACTGTCGGCGACTGTATTCGCATAACGGCAACCCAAAATTTGGGGGTTAAATCGTTTTAGTCAAAAGATTATGGCCGACAATCGCGGGGCTATAGTCAATTTTTTTTAAAAGTGAAAAATACTGACCCTTGCTGCCCACTAAATGATATTAAAGCCAGAAAAAGGGAATACTACGCTTCTTCTTAATTTCAGTTGTATTTTATCATAGTTAACCATATTATCAGGTAAAAAATAGGCAAAATTTAAGCCATGAGACCTTAAATAGAATGGATTTTTTTTTTTTTTTTTTCCTCTTAAAAAAAATAGACTATTAGTCGCCCAACTACAGGAAACCCGAGCCAACCAAGCCGATTTGAAGCTTAACCCCCTCATATCGAATCATCCAGTGGCACCGCTGGATGATTTAAATTTGACCGGTCGCCGACGCGAGTCGTGGAGAGGGGAAAGGGCATTTATGGCTCTTTTAATACCCTTTTACATGGTACGTAGTTATAACCATCCCTACTTGTAGGTCTGATTATTTTGCAGTATTTCCAAATCCCGACATCAAGCCGTCGCAAATGAATGTACTAAGAATTTAATGACAGGCTGCCATAAGACTTTACCTTGATTTCTCGCTTGCGGACTCCAAAAACCGCCCCACTGGTCGGTCCTCTCCCCGCTCACAGCTGATCACTTGTAAACCAAACAACCACGATGGCGAAACTTTTACCGTCGAATTTAAGTCCAAATAAATTACGATAACTGGACGCATTGAATGGATCACAACATATATCCTTCATATTATGGTTTTTTTTAGTTTTTAATGACGAACTGCGCGGACGCACCCCGTACACTTAACTTTTCTATTTAATTTTTTTCTCAGATATGTTTAGTATTATTTCCACTTCTGCGTAACCTTCAAAACTCATACATATTGAAGAAATTATATAGTTTTCTAATAGCGCATACAGCCCCACCCTCCCCGTCTGAACACCCTCCCCCCTCAACCCTTTATGGAAAGGGTTTGGGTTTAAAGGTTCAGTTGGGTTAAATCTCCCGGGGTCGTTAGGATGCTTGGTTAAGATTATTATCCTCCCGGCAGGCGAGCAAGCGACAACTCGGCGGTGGTCGTGAATACTTAGGGGCGAGGACACTTTAATCTGGTTCAGTATTATCCATTTTCCCTAACCTTCAAAACTTATAAAAATATATATATTTTATATATATATATATATATATATATATATATAATTATATATATATATATATAATATATATATAATATATATATATATATATATATATATATATATATATTTTATATATATATATTATAGTATATTATATATTTTATATATATATATATTGTAGGAAAAGTAGTATATAGTATTATAGTTATAGTTAATAATAGTGCATACAGACACACCCTCCCCTTCAGAGGCCCCCCAACCCTATAGTCCGTATAGGAGGTTAGGTTAAGGTTCGGGTAGGGTTTAAAAATCTCGCGGGGGTCGAGTGGGGCAGAACACCCCTTTCCCCCCGTTTTTTAGGAGGTTTGTTGGTTCAGGTAGGCCTTAGGGTAATGATCCTCCCGACAGGTTAATACCTGCCTGTCTCTCAAGTCTGAGGGGCCTGAAAATCCAAATCAAGCAAAGGCCAAGCGCTTTTTTTTATAGTGGAGGTTAATACGCCTGGTTAGGGGAGGTTAGATTTAGTTCAGATTTTGTACTACCCTGTTAACTTAAAATATATAGAAGTAGCCGTTGTGTGGTGACTGTCTGTCTTTTGTTTGGTAGGGCCCAAAACTGTAAATTCAATTTTTTGATGAGAGTAGTTTAAAAAAACAACGAAAAAATCGTAGTTTGGGAAGGGCTTGGTCCCTGTCGTTGAAAAATTTTGAAGGGGTTTGGGCTAAAAAACTTTAGGAGTTTAATTACAGGAAAAATCGCGGTAACTCGTGCTGACTCCAAATCAGTAGACTCATTTGACGTTGGTGCGGTGTGAGTGTGTGGTGTGTTAGAATCACAACGGGAAAACCAAGGGTTGGATCACATGAACGTGGTCTACCCGAGCACTTGACAGTGACCAACGCAGCAAAGATATACGTTTTACTACTACAAACCATCAATACCTGGGTCCTAAGGGCCCAGAAGACTTTCTAATATATACTATGGAAAGTAGCCCCGTGTCTGTGTATGGGGTGTGCCCTGTTTTTGGGTAGCCGAACTGTAAATTCAATTTTAATGCGAGGTAGCTCAAAAAATCGAAAATAATTGTATGGTAAGCGGCTTGGTCCCTGTCGATTGAATCATTTTTGAAGGAGGTTTTGGGCTAAAAAAACACTTTTAGGAGTATACGATTACGGGAAAAACCTCTGCGGTACGTCTTGCCGATTTCACAAAACTCAGTAGACTCATGGACGGTACGGTGTGAGTTGTGTGAGCACTCTTTTGTGTGCGTGTGTGAGTGTGTATGTTATTTTCTCGGAACACAAAGGTTGGAATTACACGGAACGTGGTCTACCCAGACACTTTGACCGTGACCACGACAGCACAACACGTTGGAGTTTGAATCACATGTTGTCTAATTATACTCTACTACAACAAAATACATGGGTCCAACGGGGCCCCAAGCACTTGGTCTCTCTATGAACGCTAGTCTTTGGACAAAACATTTTTAGACACCTAGACTTTGTCGATGAAATAGTGGAAATATCGGCAACATTTTCACGAAATAGATGAAAGGAAGAATAAAGGCATTTCGTTACTATACGTAATCCAATAATTTTTCGCTAGTCCCAAAACCTGAACTTGCAGTTTGACTTTAGTAACGAAACCTGATCTAACTGGGGGAAAGGGGGGGGAGTGCTCGCCTAGACCCCCCGCTCGTTCACTACCTAACCTGGACATTGGTTTAACTGACCAACATAACATACCACATTTCTAAAACCTAACTTTTCAAGCTATTGCTGGTATTTAATATACTTTTCATGCAGACCAAAGGTAAAAAGTAGATTAAATATATATTTTTGGGTTGCTGTAATTCAGATCAAGAGCTGGAACTGTCGCCGAAAATAGGAACACTCCCCGGGATGGAAAAATAGGAAAATCGCCTGACGTCGGCGATAATTCCTTCGGCGACAATTCCAGATCACTGTCGAAAAATGGGTTTAAACAGGCCCCTGCCGCATACTGGAACCTTTTGCAGATATGAATACAGTAAGTGTACTATATGCGATGTAATTCTTCAGATAAGCTTGGAGCAGTTTATGCAGTTTTTACATTAGTAAAATTTGAGAGAAACAACGTCATAACGGACTGGTGGACGTTCACAAGACTCGAAAGTTATTTCTCCAGAATTGGACGTTCTCCTCTCATGTCACACCAAACTGTAGCTCTATTTTGTGGTCCTAAAGTTAAGGCCCGGGGCTTATAAATGACAATTAATGCTAATATGTGCCCTATTATCAGCAAAATTCTACAAAAACTACTACACGTCCAGAGACTAGCGTCAGGTTGATAAGACATTAAAAATTTTTCATCCGTTTAAAATTCTCATGTCATTGACATTGTATATTTTTTTCGTGTCTTAAGGTAAAGTCGAGTTATGGATGTACTTTCTATGTGTTACTTGCGTCCCTGAAATCTGTAATTACTCATTATTTCTACACGATACTCAACGAAGCCGTCTCCTGTCATGTTATTGTTTTTCTCAGACGTCCGTTTAAGCGTGATAAGCGACCCAGACCTTCGTTTGCCACGGATTGCGGTAACTTGCGCTAGGGGGGCAACCGGTGTGACGTTACAGAAGATCCGCCTGCGTTTGGTCGGGCGCATGCGCAGAACTTTTTTTTGTAAACAACAGACGACGCGATATATTTGGTCCTGACCGCTCTGCATGCAAAAGGATTCTTACAATTTAACGCCGACATTCGATCAAGGGAAGGCTGAATTCAAAAGATAAGGTGGACTTTTTTCCTAACATTAGTCATGGAACCCTTACCTAGGTTTGACAGCAAATTGTATGTACTATACGTGTAAAATTAAGGAATTTACGTGTAGAATTTACGTGTATAAGGAATAAGTTAGTGTAGTAAAAAGGATGTCAAACATTTAAATATTAATGGGTGTATGTTAGCTAACTGTATACAGCAATAATTGAAAAGTAACCCAACATCTGGCTTAAAATTCGTGGAAATTAAGGTAGTGTCATCTGTCACTCCAGGAAAATTTTGAAATACGCCATAAAATGCATAATACTTCAAAATGTTGATTTATAAATGGTGAACAGTTTCGTCTTGTACCTACGTATTTTCGTCCTATTTTAAAAAGGGACTCAAATTTACTCCATAATATGTAAAACCTGTGCTAGGGATCTTCCATAAGGGTCGGTCCATCCATACCGCCCTAGAGCGTGATATTTGGTCCGAGTGACAGCCCGCCGTCGCCCCTGTTTTTTTCATGCACCGAGTTCTGCGGCATGCGCTGGACCAAACCGGCACAGCGGATCTTCTTTTAACGTCACCCCGGCTTACGAAAAGTGCCTCCTCATTTAACAGAAACTGCAAGCTGCTGCAAGCCGACTTATGGCGGCTTGCTCACCAAAATTCCCCTATAAGGGTTTTCTCCTCTTAAGTCAGTTGGGTTAAAAAAAACCCAATGTCCAGGTTAAGTTAGTAAACTAGCGTCTTGGTCGGTCCTTGTGAAAGACAGGATCAGGAAAGTACAGGTGCGTGCATGCTTTGACTGTGTTGGTGCACGGGTTGGTTTTACTATAATATTTATAGTCGCCATGTTTTGTGGTGACGGGCGTATGTGTGGTGCGTGCTGGCGTTCACAGGGGGGGCTACGTGATGATCTGCTACGGGTGTGCGGCGCCCTGTGCTCCATCGCCGTCAGTCCGCTGGTCAAAGTGGTGGGCCGCACGCCTCTTCACCATGGGCCCCGGGTCATCAATGTAGGCGTCATCATCACTCTGACTGGTGGCGGCCTCACCACGACGACACGGCCACCTTCTTCCTGCTGGCCGGCCTGTGGGGCGGGGCTGACGCCGTATGGGTGACACAAATCAGTGGTACGTATACACCAACATTTCATGTAACCGTGTTACTTAACGTGAAACCACTTTTAGGTTAGGCAAGAAAAACACAAACAGGACTGAATTATAACAGACCAGAGTAACTAAGCTAACCATCACACAGTCACTGCCTATAGACCCCAAACGAAATGTCACATAAACAGTTTCTACCAGGGACTAACTCATGTACAGGATATCTTACTGATAACCTATTTTAGATTAGGCAAGAAAAACACAAACATGATTTAATTCTAACAGACCAAGGACTAAAACTAACTACAGAAAAACCCTCGATAAACCGAACTTGTTAAACCGAACCCCAGTGCTGCCTTCGAAAAAGCCTCTATATATCGAACTTAGCTCGGCATTGCGGCGATTGGTCAGCCGACCGAACGTTTTGGCCGCATGAAGACGTGCGTCTCAGTCAGTCCTCATTGGGGTGTGGGACTTCTCCTTTGGATACCTTGTACAAAGTTATTTTTACTCTACGTACTTACATAGTTTACTTGTTTGAACACGTATGACCGAACGACGCCTTTTCATAAACCGACTATGTTCGCTTTATGAGGCGGGCAACCGATTCATCCTATAAACCGAACTATCGGTTATTGCGATCAACCTTTCCCTCCAATTGTTTCGGTTTATTGAGGGTTACTTTTATCACAGTCACTGCCTCTCTTATCGACACACCAACAGTTACATTAAACCATTTCTACAGACTAACTCTAAATGTTCTTTTCCGCAGCATTCCACGGGGTAATCTTCCCAGGGCGGGCCGAGGCTGCCTTTCATAACCTCCGCCTGTGGAAGGCGCTAGGTACATAAATCTCCTTCTCCCCCAGTAGCCTGCGGGTGCGTGGACGCCAAGATCATCCTCCTGCTGGTGTTCATCGTCATAGGCATGGCGGATACTTCCTCTCGAGTTTTATGGAGAGGTTCGGAGGTCCAAGAAGGACAGTGACGGAAATGTTGTTCCTATTGACAAGCTTGTTATGGATTTTGTTTCCTAAATAATGGTGTACGAGGGTTGATCAGTGGAAGCAGGTTGGGTTCGTTTTAATTCCTAATCATTTCGTAATAAATTCACATTTTATCGTATATTTTTTTGAAATAAAAGTGTATAATATAATATGGAATAATAATTATTATAACTACATAATTTGTTGGACCCGTTTACTCTACTTAAAGGTAACGATAGAATGGAAATCTTCAAGCTTCATATAATAGGGTATGATACTGTTTTTTTCTATGTGAACAGTATTTTTGAGGGATAGCTAATTTTTTTTTTTTTAAGTACAGGAAATATATGCGTTCATAAACGACTGGCGCCATGTTGTACCGGTTCACCGACTCGCCCTGCTAAAATACCAGCTGTCACCAGCCGCCCACTGCATTTTCCCTACTACCTACTACACCAACTTGTATTACCACCGCAAGATGACCATAACCTTTCCCTTTAAGTGATGTGGTAGGCTTTCCACTGTGCTTGTGAATAATTAAGTTGAGTTTATAAGGAATATTTGGATAGGGCAGGGATGAGTGGGAAACCCTGACACCAGGCAGTGATGACTTTTGGCATCTCAACTCCTTATAAAGGGGGCCAAATTGCACCGCAATGACATGTACAGCTAGACAAAAAGACTAACTCATAGAAGAACAGGTAGAATGAGATATATGGCTTTATTCTCCAAAATAGCATGCAATGAATACCCCGCAACCATCAACCGACGGGCCAACGGGAGGCAGATTAAAAGCGGCCGCCAGCGGCTAATTTTCCCCAACAGCCCTCGAAGGCCCCCCTGTGTATTTTCAGACGGGAAATTTACTTATTGAAAATCAATTGTACGAATTGAAAAATTTTTTCATATTCAATGTGTAACATTTTTGGAAACAACAGTTATATTTTAATGATATTGAATGGAGTTTTTACATCCGTTGGGTGCCCCAGCAGCGGCCCAAATTTACGTAAATCCCCCGGGGGCCCGCTGGTGCGTATTTGAAAGGGGAAATATTAATTCATATTATATATATTAACCAATAATATAATAATCTTCAATATCGGTACCATCACTATTATTAGGCCTGTTGAAAACTATTAAGAATGTTATAGAAGATTTTATAATGTTTATAGAAATATCATATGCAGTTATTTCAATATTTCCCCGCATATCAGCAACACCCAGAGATACATAGAAATAAAGAGAGGGCACATAGGAAGGAGTTTTACATGGAGAACTCCCTCAGTTTGAGACAATGGTACAGTGCATATAGAAAACATCGATAACCCAGCAAAGATGCCGGGATAAGTAAAAGATCGACAGGGCCTATTTGCCCTATTTTAATAATTTCCAACATATTATCAACTGTATCAATACCAATGGGTCACCTAATAAAGAAAGATTAGATGATGGTGTTAACATGGATAATATCATCAATTAGAATAGAATATATTTGAAATTATTTTGCAGCCCTCAAGCACTACACTGCCAGACACGATAACAATCAAATGGTTAATACCACAAAGACCTAAACGGCACCCTTAACCACTCTATACACAATGAAAAATGAGTTACATGCATAAATTAAATCTTTCATATCGTAACGAAACCGACTGAAAATATAAATAATTGCCCTACGACAAGTTATATTGAGGATCCCTTGCAGCGTTGAAGCAAACGGGTGAGAGAGAGAGAGAGAAAGAGAGGAGAGAGAGAGAGAGAGAGAGAGAGAGAGAGAGACCCTGGAAGCGGAAATTAGTTAAGTGTAAAACGCAGAAGTAAGTGAATGTACTTATGTGGCTCGCCGCATCCCAAACTATATGGGGTGGTCTACACCCACCGGTGTAAATTCATAAAGAAAATGGGTTTTATATATGAAATAAACAATGTCCCCTACAAATGAAGGTGCAGGCAGGCCGATATATAATATAATATATATTATAATATAATATAATATATAATTATATAATATATATAAATATATATATATATATATATATATTATTATAATATATATATATATATATATGATATAATATATAATAATATATATAATTATATATTTTTATAAAAAAAAATATATATAAATATAATATTAATATATATTTATAAAATAATAATAATATATTTTATATATATAATTAAAATTTTATATATATATATATATATATTATATATATATTAATATATTATATATATATATTATATATATAATTTTAAATTTATATTAATATAATTCAATAAAAATCTAAATAAATATATTATAATATATATATATATATATATATAGTCTATGTTTAATAAAAAAATAATAGTATATTAATATTTATTATATAAAGTTATAATTTATATATATAATATATATAATATTAATATTATATATATCTTAAAAATAATTAAATAATAATTTTATTTAATATATATTATATTATATATTAATATATATATAGATAATATTATATAATATAATATATAAATATATAAAATATAGAATATATATATTATGAAAAATATCTATTAATAAATATATATATATAAATTAAATATATATAATAATATAAAAATATATAAATTATATATATATATATATATATATAGATATATAAAATATAATTAATATGGAAATATTAAAATAAAATCAATAAAATAATATATATAAAAATATATATAAAATATAATTTTAAAAATCTATAAATAATATATAACAGGCTATAATAATATAGAATAATAAAATAGATAAATATTAATAATATAATATAAATATAATAAAAATATATTAAAAAAAAAAATTAATAAAATATAAATCAGATAATATCAAAAATAAATAAAAAATATATATATAATATATTATAAAATATTATAAAAATTAAATATAAAAAATATATATAATTAATACATACTATATAATATAATAATATTATTAATATAAATAATACTATATATATTATAAATATAAATTTTAATATATATAAATATATTTTATATATAATATATAAGAAATAAAGATAATATTATATATATATATATATATATATATATATAATTTTATAAATTATATCTTATATAAATATTAAAATAAATAGTATAAAATTTTAAAGTATATATTTTTAATATAAAGCCTGCTACCTTCATGATATTGACATTTTTATTATTCAATATAAAAAAATTTTCGTTAGATATTTACAAGGTTTGGGGTTAAAAAAGCCCTATGATTTGGGATGCGGCGAGGACATAAGTAAATTCATTACTTCTGGCGTTTTAATTAACAATTTCCGTTAGGGTCCTTCTTCTTCTTTCTTTTCTCTACCCTTGTTTCAACGTTTAGGAAGGGAAAACCCCAATATAATTGTTGTTAAAATATTTAATATTAAATAATAAATAATTATGGTTTTATAATAATTAAAGAGTTTATATTATCATTTAACTTATGTTTTCATTGGTTTATAGAGGGTTAAAGGGTGCCTTTTTAAGTTCTTTTGGGAATTATTAATTTATTGTTATCGTACTCTGGCGGTATGCATTGGGGGCTGCAAAATAATTTCAAATAATCATAATTTTCTAATTGATGATATTATCATGTTAACACCATCATCTACACTATTCTTTATTAGGTGACCCATGGTATTGATCAGTTGATATATGTTGAAATTATTGAATAGGGAAAATATTCCTGTATTGTTTCTATCCCGGATTTGTTTAATAATGTTTATTTCTATATGAAATTAAATTGTCTTAACTTTGAAATTTCTCATGTAACGATGATGAAAACTAGTAAAATACTTGGGGGTGATTACCCAGGTAATATTTTAACACCTGGGCCCAATATTATATGCTCGGGATAAAGATTCTTAAATGTTAATGTAATTTTATGAAGATGATGTGATAAGTTATAAGAAAATAGGGTTATGAAACCAGTCGTTTTATTTCATAAAACTATCGGTTATAGGGTGTTTGGGATACGTGTTAAAAATATATGTAGTATGTAGATAAATATACTTTGTAAGGGATAAAGCCATAAATCTCCCAAGCGTAATTTCACTCACGATGTAGGTCATGGTCCACTCATCCCTGTCTACCAAATATCTATAACTACAACTTAATTATTCACAAGCACAGTGAAAGCCTACCACATCACTTGAAGGAGGATTACTGGTCATCTTGCGGTAATACAAGTTGGTGTAGTAGGTAGTAGGGAAATGCAAGTGGGGCGGCTGGTTGACAGCTGGTATGTAGCAGACGAGTCGGTGACGTTACAACATGGCGCCAGTCGTTTATGAGCGCATGAATCTTCCTGTACTTAAATTAGCTGTATCATCAAAAATACTGTTCACATAGAAAAATCAGTATCACTACCCTATTATATGAAGCTTGAAGATTTCCATTCTATCGTTACCTTAAGTAGAGTAAACGGGTCCAACAATCATTATGTAGTTTATTAATAATTATTATTCCATATTTATATTATACACTTTTATTTCAAAAAATATATACGAATAAATGCGAATTGATTACGAAATGATTAGGAATTAAAACGAACCCAACCTGCTACCACTGATCAACCCTCGTACACCATTATTTAGGAAACAACATCCATAACAAGCTTGTCAATAGGAACAACATTTCCGTCACTGTCCTTCTTGAGACCTCCGAACCTCTCCATAATCTCGATGAGGAAGTATCCCGCCATGCCTATGACGATGAACACCAGCAGGAGGATGATCTTGGCGTCCATGCACAGCAGGCTACTGGTGGAGAAGGAGATGATGTACCCTAGCGACTTCCACAGGACGATGTTACTGAAGGCAGCATCGGCCCGCCCTGGGAAGATTACCCCGTAGAATGCTGCGGAAGAGATACATGAGAGTTAGTCTGTAGAAATGGTTAATGTAACTGTTGGTGTGTCGATAAGAGAGGCAGTGACTGTGATACAGTAAACCCTCAATAAACCGAACCAATTGGAGGGAAAGGTTGATCGCAATAACCGATAGTTCGGTTTATAGGATGATCGGTTGCCCGCCTCATAAAGCGAACATAGTTCGGTTTATGAGAGGCGTCGTTCGGTCATACGTGTTCAAACAAGTTAAACTGTATGTACAGTACTGTAGAGTAAAATATAACTTTGTACAAGGTAGTCCAATGGAGTAGTCCACACACAATGAGGACTGACTGTAAACTGAGACGCACGTCTTCATGCGGCCAACACGTTCGGTCGGCTGACCAATCGCCGCATATGCCGAGCTAGAGTTCGATATATCAGAGGCTTGTTCGAAGGCAACACGGCGTTCGGTTTAACGAAGTTCGGTTTATCGAGGGTTTACTGTAGTTAGTTTAGTCACTCTGGTCTGTTAGAATTAAATCATGTTTGTGTTTTACTTGCCTAATCTAAAATAGGTTATCAGTAAGATATCCTGTACATGAGTTAGTCCGTGGATAGAAACTGTTTATGTGACAGTTCGTGTGTCTATAGGCAGTGACTGTGTGATGGTTAGTTTAGTTACTCTGGTCTGTTATAATTCAGTCCTGTTTGTGTTTTTCTTGCCTAACCTAAAAGTGGTTTCACGTTAAGTAACACGGTCACATGAGTGTTGGTGTATACGTACCATTCATTTGTGTCACCCATACGGCGTCAGCCACGCCCCACAGGCCGGCCAGCAGGAAGAAGGTGGCCGTGTCGTCGTGGTGAGGCCGCCACCAGATCAGAGTGATGAGACGCCTACATTGATGACGGCGCCCATGGTGAAGAGGGGCGTGCGGCCCACCACTTTGACCAGCGGACTGACGGTGATGGAGCACAGGGCGCCGCACACCCCGTAGCAGATCATCACGTAGCCCACCCTGTGCACGCCCAGCACGCACCACACATACGCCTGTCACCACAAAACATGGCGACTATAAATATTATAGTAAACCCACCCGTGCACCAACCAGTCACGCACACACGCATGCACGCACACACGCACCTGTACTTTCCTGATCCTGTCTTGCACAAGGACCGACAAGACGCTAGTTCACTAACCTAACCTGGACATTGGTTATGTAACCCAACCTGACTTAAGAGGAGAAATCCCTTATAGGCGAATTTTGGTGAGCAAGCCGCCATAAGTCGGTTTGCAGCAGCTTGCAGTTTCTGTTAACTGAGGAGGCACTTTTCGTAAGCCGGTGTGACGTTACAGAAGATCCGCTGTGCCGGTTGGTCCAGCGCATGCGCAGAACTCGGTGCATGTAAACAAACAGACGACGCGGGCTGTCACTCGGACCAAATATCACGCTCTAGGGCGGTATGGATGGACCGACCGTTATGGAAGATCCGTAGCACAGGTTTTACATATTATGGAGTAAATTTGAGTCTTATTAAAATAGGGCGCAATATATACGTAGGTACAAGACGAAGCTGTTCACCATTTATAAATCAACATTTTGAAGTATTATGCATTTTATGGCGTATTTCAAATTATCCTGGAGTGACAGATGACACTCTACCTTAATTTCCACGAATTTGAAGCCAGATGTTGGGTTACTTTTCAACCTTTTGCTGTATACAGTAGGCTATACATATACCCAATAATATAAATGTTCTGAGCAATCCTTTCTTACTACACGTACCTTATTCCTTACTACACGTAATTCCTACACGTAAATTCCTTAATTACTACACGTAGTAGTACATACATCATTTGCTGTCAAACCTAGGTAAGGCTTCCCAGTGACTAATGTGTAGTGAATAAAGTCCATCTTATCTTTGAATTCAGCCATTCTTGATCGAATGTCGGCGTTATATTGTAAGAATCCATCTTGCATGCAGAGCTGTCAGGACCAAATATATCGCGTCGTCTGTTTGTTTACAAAACAAAGTTCTGCGCATGCGCTGGACCAACCGGCACGGCGGATCTTCTGGAACGTCACACCGGCTTGCCCAGCTAGCGCAAATTACCGCAAGCCGTGGCAATTGAAGGTCTGGGGTCGCTTATCACGGCTTAAAACGTGACGTCAGAGAAAAACAATAACATGACAGAGACGCTTCGTTGAGTATCGTCGTAGAAATAATGAGTAATTACAGATAACAGGACGCAAGTAAACACATAGATGTACATCCATAAGCTCGGACTTACCTTAAGACCACGAAAAAGAATATACAATGTCAATGACATGAGAACTTTTAAAACGGATGAAATAATTTTTATGTCTTATCAACCTGACGCTAGTCTCTGTGACGTGTAGTAGTTTCTGTAGAATTTTGCTGATAATAGGGCACAAATTAGCATAAATTGTGCATTTATAAGCACGGGCTTAACTTTAGGACCACAATAATAGAGCTACAGTGGTGTGACATGAGAGGAGAACGTCAAGTCTGGTGAAATAACTTTCCGAGTCTTGTAACGCTACCACCAGTCCGTATGACGTTGTTTCTCTCAAATTTTACTAATGGTAAAACTGCATAAGCACTGCTCCAAGCTTATCTGAATGATATTACATCAGCATACAGTACACTTACTGTACTTCATATCTTCAAAGGTTCCAGTATGCGGTCAGGCCTGTTTAAACCACATTCGGTTTGTATCGACAGGTATCTGGAATTGTCGCCGATAGGAATTATCGCCGACGTCCCGGCGATTGTTCTTTATTTTTCACATCGGCGGGTGTTTCCTATTTTCGGGCGACAGTTTCCAGCTCTTGATCTTGATATTACAACACCAAATAATACATTTAATCTACTTTTATATTTACCCTTGGTTCTGCATGAAATATATTAAATACCAGCAATAGCTTGAAGTTAGGTTAGAATATGGTGGTTATGTATGTTTGGTCAGTTACACCAATGTCCCAGTTTATGGTTAGTGAACGAGCGGGGGGGGGGTCTGGGGCGCAGCACTTCACCCCCCCCCCCCCCCGTTAGGTCATGTTACGTTACTAATGCAAACTCAAGTTTAGTGTTTTGGGACTAGCGCAAAAATTATGGATAACGTATAGTAACAAAATAGCTTCTATTCTTCTTTTCATCTATCACTAGTGGAACTGTTTGCCGAATATTTCATCCCCACTATTTCTCGACAAAGTCTGAGGTGTCTGAAAAAAATGTTTTGTCCAGGGCTAGCGTTTCATAGAGAGGACAAGTGCTTGTGGGCCCGTCGCACCCATGTATTGATGTTTGTAGTAGTAGTATATATTAGCCAACATATGATTGCAAACTCCAATCGGATGTTTGCTGTCGTTGGTCACTGTCAAAGTGTCTCGGGGTAAGACGCACGTTCCGTGTAATTCCAACCCTTTGTGTTCCGAGTGATAACCCACTACACACTCACACACGCACACAAAAGAGTGCTCACACACACTCACACACGCACGTCATGAGTCTACTTTGAGTTTGTGAAATGCGCAAGAAGTTAACCGCAGAGTTGTTTCCAGTAATCGTATACTCCCAAAGTGTTTTTTAGCCCAAAACCTCCCTTCAAAAAGTATTCAATTCGACCGGGACCAAGCCGCTTTACCACCTACAATTATTTGCGATTTTTAGAGCCTACTCTCATCAATATGAATTTACAGTTTCGGGCTAACCCAAAACATACACACAAAAAAAATAAAAACAACAAAAAAAAGACACGCGGCTACTCCTATAGTATATTATACAGTGCTTTTGTGGCCCTTAGGACCCAGGTATTAGATTGTTTTTATGAGTATCTGTCTATCGTTTGCTGGTTTGTTGGTCACTGGTCAACGTTCCTGGGGTCGACACGTTTCCATGTGTTCCACCCCTTTTGTGTTCCGTGTTGCTTCTCCCCCACGACATCCACGCTCGCCAACAAACGCACACAACGTCGAAGAGTCTACTGATTTTTGTGGAGTGCATGCAGCTTACCGCAGAGTTTTTTCCTGTATCTATACTCCTAAAGTGTTTTTTTTAGCCCAAACCTCCCACTTCAAAATTATTCAATCGTACGATGGACAAGCCACTTACCACCTACGATTTATTTGCGATTTTTTGAGTCTACTCTCATCAAAATTGAAATTTACAGTTTCGGCTACCCAAAACATACAGACAACAGACAACACACACACCGGCTACTTCTATAGTATATTAGTTAACAGGGGTAGTGAAAATTTGAACTAAACCTAACCTACCCTAACCAGCCAGGCGTATTAGCCTCCTACTATATATAAAAAAAAAGCGCTTGCCTTTGACTATTTCGATATTTCCGGCACCTCAGACTTTGTAGGAGACAGGCAGGTAATCACATGTCGGGAGGATCATTACCCCTAACGGGCTAACTGAACTTACTGAACCTAACATAACCTCCTAACGGGGCGGAAGGGGGTTCTGCCCCAACTCGACCCCCGCGAGATTATTAACCTACCCGAACCTTACCCTAACCTCCTATACGGACCTTATAGGGTTGGGGGGCCTCTGGAAGGGGAGGTGTGTCTGTATGGCACAATATATCAACTAATGACTCAATACTATATACTTACTTCTACAATATTATATATATATATTTATATAGTATATATATATATATATATATATATATATATATATATATATATATATATATATATATATATTTATATATATAATATATATCTATATATATTATATATATATCTATATATATATATATATATATATATATATATATACTATATATATATTATTATATATATATATATATATATATATATATATATATATATATATAGATATATAATATATATATTATATATATATATATAATATATATATATAATATATATATTATATATATATATATATAATGATATATATATATATAGTATATATATATATATATATATATATATATATATAATATATATATATATATATATATAAAGTCTTGAGGTTACGCGGAAGTGGATTAATACTGAAACCAGATACAGTTTCCTCGCCCCGCTAAGTATTCACCGACCAGCC
Source organism: Chionoecetes opilio (assembly GCA_016584305.1). NCBI lineage: Eukaryota > Metazoa > Arthropoda > Malacostraca > Decapoda > Majidae > Chionoecetes > Chionoecetes opilio. Next base: position 77,950 of record JACEEZ010019588.1, on the reverse strand, counting down.
GCCGGCTGTCCGCTTGCCTCGCCCTGCCTGGAGGAAATAATCCTGAACCAACTCCTAATCGACAACACCCCGGCGAGATGTTAAAACCCTAACCGAAAACTTGAGACCTTACTTACCTCCATAAGGTTGGAGGGGAGGGTGTTCAGAGACGGGGAGGGTGTGGGCTGTATGGCGTATTAGACCAACTATATCACTTCTTCCAATATGTATCGAAGTTTTGGAGTGTTACGCAGAAGTGATTAATACTAAACCATATACTGAGCAGAAAAGTAATATAGAAAACGTACAAGTGTACCTGCGGTAGCCGTACGCGCAGTTCTTCGTTCCCCCATTAACACAAAATAAACCCGTTATTGAAGGATATAGTTTGTGATCCATTCCAATATCGTCAGTTATCGTAATTTTTTTTTTTTTTTTTTTTTTTTTTTTTTTTATTGGACTTTCATTCGACGTACAGTTTTCGTTCGCCATTGTGGTTGTTTTGTTTAGCAAGTGATCAGCTGTGAAGCGGGAGAGACCGACTAGCCGGGGCGTTCTGTGAGTTCACGCAAGCGAGAAATCAAAGTCAAAGTCTTATGGTAGCTTGTCACTGTAAAATTCGCCTATGTGTTACTATTCCTTTGCGACGGCTGATGTCGGGATTTGGAAATACTGCAAATAATCAGTACCCTACAAGTAGAGGATGGTTATAAACTACGTGACATGTAATGTATTTACAGAGCAAATGCCCTTTCACATCTCCAATGGGGGGGCGACAACACGCGTTGGCGACCGGGTCACAATTTGCGGTCCTCCAGTCGGTGCCGACTAGGATGATTCGATTTATGAGGGGGGTTAGCTTCAAAATCGCGTGGTTGGCTCGGGTTCCCTAGTTAGGCGTTCCTATAGTCTATTTTTTTTTTAACGAGGCAAAAAATCCATTCTATTTTAAGGTCTCATGCTTAGAAGTTTGCTATGTTTCCCTTATAATATGGTTAACAATGATAAATACAATTTGAAATTAAGAAGGAAGCGTAGTAATTCCCTTCTCCTGGCATTAAATATCAGTCAGTAAGCAGCAAGGGGTCAGTATTTTTTTCACGCTTGTTTAAAACAAATTGACTATATTCCGCGATTGTCGACCATAATCGTTGACTAAAACGAATTTAACAGCCAATATTGGGTTGCCGTTATGCGAATACGTCGCCGACAGTCACCGCATGACGCAACATGGTTGCCGTCATGTGGCGACCTGTTCCAGCCGTGCTGCGACTGACACCGATATAGCAGCCCTTCCCTGATCGTGTCGGCGCGGTTAGCCGACGGTTGCCGTCGTTAGGGCGACTAAATCGGCGACTAGTCTGCGGATTGTCGGCGATAGTTTTGCAAACTATAGGGTGGATTTGAAATTTAAAGATCAACTTGCGTGGCGTCATGCGGCCGAGATTGCCGCAGAGTTTGCAGCACGACGCAAACCCACGTTGCCGTCCATCTGCAGCTATTCCCAGCCGTGCCTGCGACTGACGCCGAGTGGTTGAGGAGTGAGCAGCACTCTGACCCTCCTTTAGCACCACTTTTCAATCTTCGCTTTGGTGTAGTGAACGACGCCACCAATGTCGGTCACACCTGTTGTCGCACACACTTGTCCACCTTGACGAGGCACAAAGACTTTATGTTCCTCAATATTATCAATTGAATACAATAACTACGAAATGGTGATAACAATCGCCAAGGCACTAAAGATACTGCGGAAGCAGTATAGCGCTAAAAGATACTGCTCTATAAAGATACTGCTTCTTTTATAGTGGATAATGATGACGACAATAATAATAATAATATCATAAATATCTCCAAAATCACTCACTTCACTCACTCACCACGAGGTCACTCACTCACTACTCACTCACTCACTCACTCACTCACTTGTCACTCACTCACGTCACGTTCATCTCACTCACTTACAAACTCACTCACTCACTCACGCTCACTCACTCACTTCACTCACTCACTACTCACTCCTCACTACGATCACTCACTCACTCACCTCACTATCACTCACTCACTCACTCACTCACTGCACTCACATCACTCACTCACCTCACTCACTCACGTCACTCACTCCTCACTCACTCACTCACCTCACTATCACTTCACTCACTCACCACGTCCTCACTCACTCACTCACGGGTCACTTCACTCACTACACTCACTCACTCACGCACTCACTCACTAACTCACTTCACTCACATTCACTCACTCACTCACTCACTTCACTCACTCCTCACTCACTCAACGCACTCACATCACATCACTCACTCACTCACTCACTCACTCACCTCACTCACTCACTCATCTTCACCTCACTCACTCACACACACTCACTCACTCACTCACTATCACGTCACGTCACTCACTCACTCACTCACGTCACATCACTCATCTACTCATCGTCACTCACTCACTCACTCACTCACTCACTAGGCGCACGTCACTCACTCACTCCTCCGTCCACACTCACTCACATAGATCACTCACTCACTCACGTCAACTCACTTCCCCCACTCACTCACCCATCACTCACTCACTCACATCACTCACTCACTCACTCACCACTTCACATCACTCACTCACTCACTCACATTCACTCACATCACTCCTCTCTCTCATCTCTCCTCTCTCTTCTCTCTCTCTCACCGACTCTCCGGGCGTTCCGCTCTCCTCTCTCTCTCGGTCTCCATCTCTCTCTCTCTCTCCTCTCTCTCTCTCTCGTCCTCTCTCTCTCTCTCTCTCTCCTCTCTCCTCTCTCTCTCTTCTCTCTCTCTCTCTCTATCTTTCCTACGCTAAAATAACTACGTGGCCAGTCGGCACCACGGCCCCGACTGTCGCAGTACGGCCCCGACTGGTCGGCGCCAAGTTCGGACCTTCGACGACGAAGTCCTCAGCAACGGGAGCCGACTTTTTCCGTTACATTTTTGAGTCGCAGGCCCGCCCCGAGTGTATAGAGCATGCACCACACAGTCGGGACCCCCCTCGCTTCACCTTCACGACTCCGCACGGCCTGACGCCAACCCACATGAAGACCTTGCCAGCCCCCAAGCATGACACAGAAAGTCGTGCCTGGTCTCCGTCGAGAGTCGTGAAGATTTGAACGTCCTTACTTAAGAATCCAAGAGTGACTTAACGGCGGTGTAGTCGGACTGGAAGAATCCAACTTCCCGCCGTCCACATGTTGAGGGGGATGATTAGCAGCTGTACGGGTGGGCGCATTTGTTGGAAGGTGGCGAACCAAAGCTGCGACACAGACTTGTTTTCTGTCTCCCTCTTTGTTACCCCGGAACCTGAAGAAGCAAAGATTTTACCACTGTCATATTAACTAAGCAAAAGGTACATGCTTGGCACAACCCTAACCGTGGCCATAAAAAGTCGAAAGCTATACCTCTTAGATGTCGACAAACAGACGATGATGAGGTGGGAGAGGAGAGCCAGAACCAGTGTAGTAATGCTAGGCCATGGTGTACCGCTGCCAGTTAGGAATGATCTCCTCGGTGGGCTGTTACTACCACCACCACTGTTATTAGTTTCTTGGCGCACACAGTGAGACAGAATTGTAGCCGCATTGTACTAGCTCCTTCCCTCTGTCTTGTTTTTGTTCGTCCACACCCACCGACAATACTGGTTAGACCATCGAAAATAAGGAAGATATAAGAGGCCGCGAGACCTACACGTGGTATTTCCTGTTACTTAACACTACCTACATCCACCTTCATCCCCCATCCAAAGCTGTCCTAAGCTCATTTGAAACTCCCTATTTTTTCCGGCACTACCCTACCCAACAACTGAGTCCATTCGCAATCATTCACCACCCTATTTATTTTTAGAATCTATATAGTTTAGCATATAAAGTCTCATTTATAGTGTGTTTTAGGTAGTACTAGTGAGTGTACAGGTATGAGGAAAAAGATATGACTAATATAGTAATTAATGATATAGAAAGTCTCTAGTGTGTTGGAGGTAAATAGTGTGTACACAAGGGCGCACCCAGGAACATTATTTGGGGGGGAGGTTCAGAAGTTGTTTGCGGGGGGGGGGGGCCACCCAGCCCAGTCTAGTAAATCCGCCATATTCCCACTATATAACCGGTGGAACGGTGGATGGTAATTTTTTCTGTCATCAGCTTGATATCGTCCTATTTCTTATTTCTGTTGCTGCAACAATAGTTTTGATAGAGTTAAATATTGTCCAAGGCATTACGTGAATTTGATACGTGCCCACCAAATAGGTATGGGTGTACACGGTCAGGTGCGCGGTCACTTCGCTAAATATGTATTTAATTTTTAACTGACTTTAGTGTATTTAATTTAATTGTAATTTCTTAGCAAGGCAAGGAAATTTCTGGGGGTGTATGGGCCCCCTTGCCCCCCCTCCCCCTGCCCCCCGGGTGCGACCCTGTGTGTACACTGGTACAGGTATGAGGGAAGAGAGACCATGAGTATGAGTACTTTGTGGAGTAATCCGGTTACCCCACACCTGAGTCCGACTGGTGAGAAGAGGAGAAACACCGAAGTAGCGAGTCATAATCACCTCTTATTTCGCTTTTGACCCTTAAGCTGCGGCGTACTTGGAGCTCACCTACATGGGGGAAACAAATTGTGTGACTGAGATGGATATAGAAATTATCTCTACACTCCTTTGGTACACCCTATATAGTGGTTCCCAAGAAATAAATATCTTAATTATATATTATATGAAAAATATTTTTCTATCACCTATTCTCTCTCGTACATAGCATCCTGGTGTCGCGGAAAATCGTTACTTTCGGTAACCATATGCTCCCACAATACAACGTACACTCAACCCTTGCTCGATTTAATTGACTAATGGGGATTGAAGTGTCCGTTGTTAAAAAGTCCGTTTGCTCTTGGTACTCGCAGACCGGACGGCCATATGGTTCATACTTGAAAACTCTTATTAGCATATAGGACCAATAACAATATGAAATTGATTATGAATAAGCTTTATGGGTATTAGAAACGTTTTGTTGGTATAACCTAGACATACGTATCATTACAAAACAAAAAAAGCATAAAATAATGCAGTGTTTGTTTTACTTACCGGTAAACTCTATGTGCTGTACCAGGACTATGTCCAAGGAAACTCGAGAAGGCTTCTATTCTGGTCCCAGGTTGTGGTGGCCGAGCGGACACGATTTGTTTAAGCGAGTGACTTATTGAATAATTTGGTCCACTTGTCCGGTAGCAGATGAATTCCGTTTAAACCCGATGTCCCCGTTAAATTCAAAGGTTGATGTATTCAAAACTTAAATCTTATTGGCTTTGTCGATAAAAAGTTTATAGTTGAAATATTGACCGAGGTTTTAACAAAACACAGTGCCGGTTAACCTTCTAAAATGTTTGACAGGGGTGCCTCGAGCCAGACAAGGTTGGGAACTTTTACGCCCTATGTGGTCCATAACTATCTTAGTTAGGAACTTGTATGCACATTTAGTGACCATAGGGGAGATACCTACCTTAGTTAAGTATGTACATTTAGCCGACCACTAGTGGAGCCGCCGCGAGCCCGAATTATGATCCCCGTTGGCACAGAGAACCCAGGGAAGGAGGAGAACTGTGCGGCGTATGTAGGTGGAGCAAGCCAGCATGCTCAGTGGCCAGGTATACTTGAAACTTTAACGCCTTGATTAACATGAGGCACGAAGCAACAAGACACCACTATCGCGACGTACAGTGACAATTAGCGACACATTGCCGTTTGTCCTGAAATGAAGGGAAATAGACTGTAATTTCATAATGTTATGTAGTGTTAGTATAAGAAAGTTTAGACCCGCCAGAAAGAAAGAAAATAATGCAATTCATAATGTTTTAGTGTTAATATAAGACGTTTTATCCCACCAGGAAGAGGAAATATCCTGTAATTTTCCATGGTTTATATCGTGTTAGTATACAGAAGTTTTGATTTATAAAGGACAGTGATAATGATGCAACTATTTTTACTTTCTTTCTCGCTATCGAGTCGTAAGTATCATAAAAAAGATCCTAAACGCAAAAAAAAAAAAATTAAATAACGCCTAATGAGCATTACTGTTTTGGAGTGTAGGAAAATGTGGTTTAGTTTTATGCTTGAAGGGCCTACACGAGTTCTTAACAAGTCTTAATTAAGTCAGGTGTCTGTAATAACCTAGCTGTAATTTCTATATTATTGATTATCATTATTGGAAGAGGGTTATAGTTATCATATAGGGAGTGCATATTGCCAACTATAAACTATGCAGAGTTGGAATATACTCTTCTTCCTTCCTCCTCCCTCCTCCTCCTCCTCCCCTCCTCCTTCAAAATTTGTCAATATGTCCGAAATAATATAATTATTATCATCACCATTATTAATCCATACTATCTAGTTAGGAACTGTATGCACATTTAGTGACGCATAGGGGAGATACCTACATTAGGTTTTAGGTATGTCATTTAGCCGACCATAGTGGAGCCGCGCGAGCCCGAAATATATCCCCGTTGGCACAAGAGAACCCAGGGAGAGGAGTAACATGTGCGGCGATGTAGGTGGAGCAGCCAGCATGCTCCAGTGCCATGGTATACTTGAAACTTTAACGCTGATTAACGTGAGGGCACGAAGCAACAAGACACCATAACGCGACGTACATTACAATTGCGACACAGTGCACGTTTTGTCCTGAAAATGAAGGGAAAATAGACTGTAATTTCATAATGTTTGAGTGTTAGTAATAGAAAGTTTAGACCCGCCAAAGAAGAAAATAGATGCAATTTCATAATGTTTGTAGTGGTTAATATAAGAAAGTTTAGGCCCACCAGAAGAAGGAAAATATACTGAATTTCATGGTTGTTATATAGTGTTAGTATAAGAAAGTTTGATTATAATACAGTGATAAAGAAATGCAACTATTTTTACCTTTCTTTCTGCCGCTATCCGAGTCCGTAAGTATCATAAAAAAGATCTAAACGCAAAAAAAAAAAAATTAAATAAAACGCATAATGCGCATTACTGTTTTTGGAGTTGTAGAAAGATTGTGGTTTGATTTTATGCTTGAAGGCATAACAAGTCTTAACAAGTCTTAATTAAGTCAGGTGTCTGTAATACCTATCTGTAATTTCTATTAATTTATTTTATCATTATTTGAAGAGGGTTATAGTTGTATCATAATAGGAGAGTGCATATCGCCAACTTTAAACTATCAATTGGGAATATCCTCTTCTTCCTCTCCCCTCCTCCTCCTCCTCCTCTCCTGTCAAATTTGTCAATATGTCCAAAAATATATTATTATCATCCCATGATTTAATCTTAAATATAGTATTAGTTGATCTCTCTCTCTCTCTCTCTCATCTCTCTCGTCTCATTCTCTACTCACATCTCTCTCTCTCGTCTCTCTCTTCTCTCTCTCTCTTCATCTCTCTCTCATCTCGCTTCTCTCGTCTCCTCTCTCTCTCTCTCTCTCTCTCATCTCTCTCTCTCCCCGTGCTCTCTCTCTCTCCTCTCTCTGTCTCTCTCTTCCCTCTCTCTCTCTCTCTCTCTCTCTCTCTCTCTCGTCTCTTTCTCTCATCTCTCTATCTCTCTTCTCCTCTCTCTCTCTCTCTCTCTTCGGCTCCTCTCCTCTCCTCTTCTCTCTCTCTCTCCTCTCTCTCTCTCTCTCTCCATCTCTCTTCTCATCATAACTCTCTCTCTCGCTCCTCTCTCTCTTCTCTCGTCTCTCTCTCTCTCTCTCTCTCTCGGTCTCTCTCTCTCTCTCTCTCTCTCTCTCTTCTCTCTCTCTCCTCTCTCGTCTCCTCTCTCTCCTCATTTCTCCCTCCGGTCTCTCTTCGTCTCTCTCTCTCTCTCTCTACCCCGCACTCCACGCAACCCTTACGGCACGGCACTCACTCAGACACACACACACACACCCACACACACACACATCACACACACACACACTACACACCACACCACACACACACACACACACACACACACACAACACAACACACCACCACCCAACAACAACACACATACTCACTTATTAATGGATGAAACTGCAGGCTGCTCAATGAATTGAAAGCCTGAAGAGGAAGGTGAAGGCAAGGGAAAATCACCAAGACGTTCTCAGGATGGCTCGCTGCTGCCCCGGTCTGCCTCCTGTCTCCACCCCCACCCGCAGCCGCCGCCCCCGGCACCCTCCGGCCCATTCTCCTGCCCGCTCTGGGTGTTTAATTTGCTGGAAAACTCCCGTTTTGGGCTGGGGTGGTTATGGTGAGTATTTTGGTTAGTATTTTTTTGTTATTATTGTGATTTTTTTTTTTTTTTTTTTGTTGTATATTGTTGTATATTGTGGGTGGTTTTATGGTGAGTCAAAGACTACTGTACTGTATACTGGACTTTTTCTGCGCTCCGTGCCACCCGCCTAGGACTATATTTTATTTTTTTATAGTGGAAGGCTGATCGGCATGTAAAAAAAGTGTTTCGAACATCACTCCCATTTCCTTCCTATGGTTTTATCAGTATAAATTGATATACTGTTATCTTTGTAAATGTTTTGAAAGTTTGTTGCTATAATATTATCAAATAAAAAACAGTATAACACACTAAATAAAGGCCATATATGAGATTCTGAGAATATGCATGAACTTACTAATTCAGCTTAAACTCTTCGTCATTTAATTTTTGCGAAACAACTTTTACCATGGAGCATATCAATAAGAAGCGGATTTTAATTTGCTCTCCATTATATATTTCGTTTCTGATATAATAAATTAGCACCATGCATAAATTAGCGTTAACTAAATAAATAACATCATCCATACTCATACCCTAATATCACTCCCTATATATATATATATATATATATATATATATATCTATATAATATATAATAATATATATATATATATATATATATATATATATATATATTATAATCGTCCTGCTTTTAGCTTAAAAAAATCTGGTCACATTATGCTTACCACCCTACTCCTCTACCTGCCACCTCCACCTTCCACCTCCACCACCTCCTCCACCACACCACCACACCACCACACACAATACACATAATATTTTCTCACCTTTTTCATCGTACGGCATAGAGCAGTTTTTGTGTGGGCACTGGCATCATTGTCTTGGCCATTGGCTTCCATAGTGTTGACTCGATTTTTTTGCCGAGGAAGAGAGAGAGAGGGAGAGAGAGAGAGAGAGGGGGAGAGAGGATGAGAGAGAGAGAGAGGAGAAGAGAGAGAGGGAGGAGAGAGAGATGAAAGAGAGAAGGAGAGGGAGAGAGAGAGAGAGAGAGATAGAGAGAGGAGAGAGAGAGGAGATAGGAGGAGAGGAAGAGAGAGAGAAGAGAGAAGGAGAGAGAAGAGAGAGAGAAGAGAGAGAGAGAGAAGAGGAGAGAAGAGAGAGGAGAGAAATATAGAAAGGAAGGGAATTGAGGTGTTAGGATAAGGCTTGGGGGAACGAGGAACGAGGAGCGAGGAAGCGAGAGAGAGGAGCGAGAGCGAGAGAGAGAGCGAGGAAGCGAGAGCGAGCGAGAGGGAGGAGGGGGGGACTGCGACTGGCGACTGCGACTGCGGGACTGCAGACATATAAAGCTCACTAAATACTACTACTGTACTTATAAGATTTAATAATTGGTGATGATAATAAATTATATTATTTGGGGGGGGACATTATGACAAGTTTGGAGGAGGAGGAGGAGTAAGAAAGAGATGTTCCCAATTGCATAGTTTTATTAGTTTGCAATATGCACTCTCTTATTATGATAAACTAAAAAACCCCGTTTCCAATAATGATAATAATTAATAATAGAAAATTACAGCCCAGGTATTACAAAACACCTGACTTAATTAAGGACTTGTAAGATTTGTTATTTGCCCTTCACGCATTAAAACTAAACCACATTTTCCTACACTCCAAACAGTAATGCGTATTATGCGTTTATTTTTTTATATTTTTTTTGCGTTTTGGATTTTTCTATGATACTTACGACTCGATAGCGAGAAAGGAAAGTAAAAAATAGCTGCATCTGTTATCTATCAAAATCAATCATTGGGGGGCATTACGCCGGGGGGCGCTTCGCCTCGGCCCACCCTACGGACGACGCCACTCCCGGGGGGGTCACCACGCGGCAAGTTTCCCATGCAGGCTCCTTTCCCATACCAAGCAGCTCTCGGACAAGAAAAACATAAACAAACTTGCCCCAGCCACGAGCCTTGTGGGGGGGCGCCCCTTGGCCTCCTCACACGCCGGATTGTCTCCTACAGGTTTGGCCTCCTCCACGCCAGATTGTCTCCTACCAGATACAACCCGATGGGAATGATCGGGTTTCAGGGTAGCGTTGCCACATGCCCATATAGCCGAAGATGGGCCGCTGGACGGGGGGACTATGCAGGTTAATAGGCCTCGATTCAGTCTCACGATTGCCAATCGCTGATTTGACACGTAATCATCCCAGCGATGATACCCCATTGGGATTCTGCGGAAGGACACTTATTTACCAAAGGCATTGATTTCGTCTTCTTTCAAGTCACTATTTAGTGTCCATGTTTTCACGACCATAGAGTAAGGACAGGGGATCACAAGCGACTTGAAGATCCGGATCTTTGTCCTCCTGCCACAGGTACCGAAACCAACGCCAAATACTCCCGCTGAGCGAGTCCATAAACCGTGGGGCTATTGCCCAATCCGCCGAAAAGGCTTCTTGACGTGACCCGCCGTCATTATGGACTGCGCTACCAAGGTATGTAAAAACTTTCAAGATCTCAATGTCCTCGCCCACCACGCATGAACAGACTGTACTGCTTTCATCTAGTAAGTCTCCAAACCCCCCCCCTGGGGACCTTGGGTCTTGAGCCAGGAGACCTCAAAGTCCCAAAGGCTTTCCCTTTCCTCGTGCAGGCCCCTCGAAAAGCCATAACCAGGACCCTCCAGTGACTCAAGCAAAGATTACTGCATCAAGCGGAAAAAAAAAACAAGGATCAGTGATCTTGGGGGTTGCCGGACGGATGCCTTCCACAATCACTTTTGATCTACAACCTTGTCCAATACCCAGTCCATACAAGCGTTGAAAAAGTGGATGGGGCAAGGACGGACCACCCTTGCCTCACTCCTGTATTCACAGGAAAGAAGCTGGTTTTACACCTGCCCCACGGCTTCACAGCACTCTCAGTCCCAGAATACCAGAACCAGTTATAAAAAAAAAACCAATAGTCCTTGCAGGAAATTCCTCGAAGTCGCAGGAAGATCCCAGGAGGGGGACTCACGATACCACTGGAGTTCAAAAAAACGCCTATTTGAGATCAAACATAGGGCTGCAAGCATCCCCTGTCGAAAATTTCACGTCGGCGTTCCCCAGGACACGAAGCGCTTGGGGATACGGTCCGTTGTTTGACTTACAGGCGTGGAACCCAAGGGCTGCTGAGGTCTCTGATGCTTCACCAGATGACTGCGAATTCGTGTCAGCAATAGATGGGGCAAGCACCTTGCCTGGTACGCTGAGCCGTGGTAATACCGCAGTAATTGTTGCAGTCCTGCCGGTCCCCTTTCCCTTTCCCAGATAGGGAAAAAAACCAGCCCCCTTTTCCAGTCAGGAGGAATTGGTACCTGATTTGCCACCACGGCAGTCAGGGACAGCATGCAACCCGGCGGATCATGGGCCTCCACCCCCAGCTTTGAGGAGGCTCCGCACTGATTTTTACAAAACTTCCAGCTGCCTTTCCACCCTTCAATTTTTGCTACCAGCCTCTCTGACTTCGTCAAGAGAGGGTGGGGGTTTTCGTCAATGGGAGGATCGGGCATCCACTGCCTGTAAAAACCCAGTGGTTGTGAAGCTGCTCAGTTGGGGGGAGGGTCCCCACCGTGAAAAACAACTTTCCCCAAAGTATTCAGCCCCAACGAGCCATCTGCCCATCCATGTTCCGACACGAGGCCCCCCCATCTGCTGTTCGAATAAGCACTCGCCCGAGAAGGGGGAGACTTTGGAAAAAAAAACGGAGCTTCTTCAGGGCTCGGTAGGCGGGTCGGAGGTCATTAGCGTTCAAATGGGGGCCCTCGGCATCCTCCAGCGGAGACTCCTGACATAATCTCTCCTTGTCTCTCCTCAGGAGGGTTTAGTCCGGCGTGAAAAGAGCGCTGTGGGCTGGTCCCGGTTTTCCCAGCCAGCCTTGCCAAGCGCGACTCTCCCTCGATTTTTTCTCCAGCGTCTCCGTCGATACAAAAAAAACCCACGCCTTGACCTCAGGCGCTCCCCAAATACACTCCTTGCACCTGTAGAGTTTCACGTTTGAAGGTATCCCACAGTTCTAACAGAAAATCCCCGGGGAGCACCGAGCACATCAAAACCGGATTTGAGACTGCCACCGCATACTTCATGAGCCACATGTCAAGTCCTTCAGTTTCTCAAAAGAAAAACACAGTATGGTTACCTCTTGAGATTTCTTTCTGGACTTGACATGGAAAGCTTAAGTTGTAGCAACAAAACAAGGTCTGTGATTCTGTTTCCAAAGAACTCAGCACTCCGGTAAAACCCCTGCAGTTTCTGGAGGATCCTCCAACGGGGTACTAACGAGGATGTGGTCGATCTCCTTAGCTACCCCTCCGGGCATTAACTATACCATGTCCAGCGGTTGGCAGCTCTGGTCTCTGATTTACCAAAGAACCTGCAATTCTCACCTTTTTTGGACCTTGCAAAGTTCAGAAGGGAGAGAAAAAAAATGTTGGTGTTTCTGGTACCGGAGCCATGGGGACCCAAAACACATAACTCGTAAGCCATCTCTCCACAGTGCCAGTAGTTAAGCATTGAAGTCGCCCAAGACAATTGAGTGTGTCCCGAGGGAGGGACACTGGTCTAATACCAGAAGTCGAGTTTGGCGTAGAACATCTCCTTCTCCTCAGTTTTACGCATCTCGGTAGGAGCGTACACTGCAACAAGAGGACATGAAACCCAAAAGTGTATTTTCATTCCTCACCCGCTTTTTTCGTTCATCAAAACCGCAGTAACCTTCAACTACTGACGGCTGCAGTTTTTCTGGAGATGCCTATAGCTATTTTCCCCGTACACGGTGACCATGCTCATGGCCGGACCAGTAGTAGGTGTAACCCCCCTGCTAGTCTCGCACTGAACAGGCCTCCTTGTCTCAGAGAATCCCACTATGTCCCACCCTAAAGCCTACTGAGCTTCGGCCCGGATAGGAGAGGTAGTCGATATCGTTCTGAAAGGGCTCAGAAAAACGTTCCACGAGCCCCACACGGGAAAGAACCCTCCCGCAGGTTGATTCCCAGGAAGTGATTCGACGGGCGGGCTCCGCCTCTGCCCCGGGGCCACGGCCCCCCCCACATAAGAAAAATTTGGGGTTTGGGGGGCCCATACCCCCTTGATTTAGAGTGGGGAAATTCCCCGAGGGCTTTGCCCCGCACTCGTCAAAAGGGCGGGGACCCCCCCCTGCATCTATTATCACTGTTTTATAATCAAAACTTTCTAATACAACACTACATAACCCCCTGAAATTACAGTTATTTTCCTTTTCCCTGGGGGGCCAAACTTTCTCATTTAAAAACTAAAAACTTAAAAATTGCATCTATTTTTTTTCCCTTTCTGGGGGGGTCAAAACTTTTTTTTCTAACACTACAAAAAATTATAAAAATTACAGTCCTTTTCCCTTTTCATTTTCAGGAAAACGGAAACTGTGTCGCTAACGGGAATTAGGGCGCGATGGTGGTGTCTTTTTTGCTTCTTTTTCCCCTTCATTTTAAATCAAGCTGTTAAAGTTAAAGGGTTATCATGGCACTGAGCATGCGGCTTACTCCCCCTTTACATCGCCGCACAGTTCTCCTTTTTCCCTGGGTTTTTTTTTGGGTGCCAATGGGGATCATACACGGGCTGGCGGGCGCTCCATTTATGGTCGGCTGGGATGTAAATATTTAACTAAGGTAGGAAATCTCCCCTATGGCCCCACTAAATTCCCTAATTTACAGTCCCTTAACTAAGATAGGAGGGGACCAAAGGGCTTTTATTTCCCCAAACCCTTTTGTCTAGCTCAGGACCCCTGTAAAAACATTTTAGAAAGTTCCCCGGCCCCTGTGTTTGAAAACCTCGTGTCAATTTTTAAACTTAATTTTTAAACGAAAAAGCCAATAAGATTTAAGATTTTGAATACACCAACCTTCGTTTTAAACGGACATCGGATTTAAGGGACTTCACCCTGCTACCGGAAAAGCGGCCCAAAATCATTCAAAAAGTCCACTGCTTAAAAAATGTTTTTCCGCTCGGCCACCCCCACCTGGGACTCAGAAAGAACCCTTTCGGGATTTCCTGTACATAGTCCGTGTACAGACATAGAGTTTACGGAAAGTAAAAAAAAACAGCAATTTTTTTTTTATGTTTTTGGTTTTGTAATAATATTTAAATGTCAAGGTTATACAAAACCAAAAAACGTTTCTTAATACCCAGAAATGCTTATTCAAAAATCATTTTTCATTTTTTTTATTGTCTATAGAAATAAACGTTTTAAGTATAAAACCTTTAATGGCGCCCGGGCCCCCGCAGTCCCCAAGCAACGGACTTTTTTAACCCCGGACACTTAAATTTCCCCCATTTAGTCCTTTAAATCGAAAAACGAGGGGTACTTTGTTTTGGGGTGAGCATATGGTTACCGAAGTAACGTTCCGCGGGACACCAGGATGAAAGTAGGGGGAGGGGAATAGGGGGGACAAAAAAAATTATTTATATAAAATATATATATTAAAAATATATATATAATATATTATATATAAAATTATTAAATTATATATATAAATATATATATATATTATATATATAAATATATATAAAATATATATATAAAAATGTATTTTATTATATATATATTTATATAATTAATTTTATATTTATATTTTTAAGGGGGGCCCCCCCCAAACTAAGCGTCGGTCTAATGGGGGGCCTCCCAGTCTACTTTCCCCAAAAAATTTGGGGGGCCCTAAAAAGATCCCCCCTGCCCTTTGCCCTTGACTACCCATAGTTTTAATTTTGGCTTTTCTAAAAAGTCCCCCCCTTTACCTGCCCTGATTTACCGGGAAACCCTACCCCAACCTTTATAAAACACACACACACACACACCCCACAACAGACACACACACACACACAAAATCACCCCTTTCACACACTCACCCACTCCCTCACCTCTAATGAAAACTCACCTCTAATGGTCAGGGAAGAAATATAGGGGAAAAAAGGGCAAGCGCAATGAAATGGACAACACAACCCGTTGAGTGTACGCGGTTTATTTTTGTAGTGTCTTCGCGGGGCGGTGCAAAAGGATGGCAATAAATTTTTGATAGGGGCCCCAAGGCGACGGCAGACTTACCAATGCTCGCTAACATAAATTTTCCGAAACTTTTGTGACAATATGTTAGACAGTTCCCTATATCATATCCTCTCCTTCTTCGCACGAAAAAATACCA
>JACEEZ010019588.1:47500-50000 GCA_016584305.1 Chionoecetes opilio | reverse complement strand
TAACAGTATATCATTTATACTGATAAACCATAGGAAGGGAAATGGGAGTGATGTTCGAAACACTTTTTTACATTGCCGATCAGCCTCCACTATAAAAAAAATAAAAAAAATAGTACAGGAGGCAGACCCGGGGCAGCAGCGAGCCATCCTGAAGAACGTCTTGGTGATCTCCCTTGCCTTCACCTTCCTCTTCACGGCTTTCAATTCCTTGAGCAACCTGCAGTCATCCATTAATAAGTGAGTGTGTGTGTGTGTGTGTGTGTGTGTGTGTGTGTGTGTGTGTGTGTGTGTGTGTGTGTGTGTGTGTGTGTGTGTGTGTGTGTGTGTGTGTGTGTGTGTGTGTGTGTGTGTGTGTGTGTGTGTGTGTGTCTGTCTGAATGAGTGCGTGCGTGGGTGCGTGGGTGCGTGGGTGCGTGGGTGCGTGGGTGAGAGAGAGAGAGAGAGAGAGAGAGAGAGAGAGAGAGAGAGAGAGAGAGAGAGAGAGAGAGAGAGAGAGAGAGAGAGAGAGAGAGAGAGAGAGAGAGAGAGAGAGAGAGAGAGAGAGAGAGAGAGAGATAACGTTCACTAAATACTACTACTTATAAGATTAATAATGGTGATGATAATAATTATATTATTTGGACATATTGACAAGTTTGAAGGAGGAGGAGGAAGAAGAGTATATTCCCAATTGCATAGTTTTATAGTTGGCAATATGCACTCTCCTATTATGATAACTAAAACCCCCTTCCAATAATGATAATAATAATAATAGAAATTACAGCCAGGTATTACAGACACCTGACTTAATTAAGACTTGTTAAGACTTGTTATTGCCCTTCAAGCATAAAACTGAACCACATTTTCCTACACTCCAAAACAGTAATGCGCATTATGCGTTTATTTAATTTTTTTTTTTTTTTTGCGTTATGGATTTTTTTTATGATACTTACGACTCGATAGCGAGAAAGAAAGTAAAATAGTTGCATCTATTACACTGGGGAACAAATCTTTGTTGAGTTAGGTCTGACACTTGTTATTAAGTCATTTTTGGGTGCTGAATCCAAAACTGATCTCAGTTTTTCTCTATCACGTCAAGTTATTGAACTGTAGGATTTTCGTTTTCTTAAAAAATATGAAAAATACTGTACATAACAGTAACAGTGCTTATTTTATAAAAAGTTGCAAATGTTAACATACAATGAAAAATGAAAGAAATAGGCATGAATAGAATGTTTATTTAACATTATCATTTTTTTAGAAAGGATAAGTCTATAATTGTGTGCAGGTTAAGGTAAAAATTTACGTTTGTAGCTTTGTCTGGAGTGTTCAACTTGAGGACTATCGCGTTTGATGCTCCAACAATAGTCAGCCATCATATGCACATCCCATCTACCCTGGTAACGTTCTTCCATAACCTTCAAATCTTGGTGAAATCGTTCACCTGCTTGTCGCTAGCAGCACCAAGATTTTCCGGAAAGTTGGCAAGATGGCTATGCAAAAAATGTACTTTAATACTCATGTTGCAACCAAGCGCTTTGTAGCTCTCCAATAGTTTCTGAACAATTTCTGTGTAATTACTTGCACGTATATTTCCAAGAAAGTTCTTGACGACGTCTTTGAATGATAGCCAAGCATTCTTTTCAAGGTCTGACATAGTACCGTTGAAATGTTCATCTTTGATGAGCTGTCGAATGTGTGGACCACCAAACACACCGGCCTTGATTTTTTCAATTGACAGTCCAGGAAATGCCAAGATGATGTACTTCAAACAGTCGCCATCAGTTGACAATGCTTTTACAAATTGTTCATGAGACCTAGTTTTATGTGCAGAGGTGGGAATATTATTTTCTTCCTGTCAACAAGTGGCTCATGTACAATGTTAGGATCTCCAGGTTTAAGATCAGATCTCGGAGGCCAATTCGTCTGAACCCAATGCTTCTCTCGAGCTCTGCTATCCCACATACAGAGAAAGCAGGGATACTTTGTGTATCCACGTTGTTGACCAAGAAGGAAGGACACCATTTTAAGGTCAACACAGATGATCCAATTGTGTTTGTCATATTGCAATAACTCAATGACTCTCTTTACATCTCCATATTCTTCACGAAGACAGACCGAATGCCCAATAGGGACTGCGCCAAACAAATTGCCATTGTGTAGAAGGACACACTTCAAGCTCCGCTTTGAGCTATCAATAAACAATCGCCATTCATTTGGATTGTAGAATGAAAGCACTAATTCCTTCAGTAAACCAGGAATGTTATGGCAAAACACAAAACCGCTGGCACTTCGAAAGTACTGCAGAAATGTACTTTCTCTGGTTCGAAAGTATGATACCTTCACTCCTTGTTCAAGTATGTTTTTCTCGTTCAGTCTTGTCCTCTGACTTGGAATGGTGAAACTACCACATATATAGCAGAAGGAGTCAGGGTTGTTTAGGCATTTACGACGAGACGTAGCAGGAGCAGACATGATCTGAAACAAAAGAAATATATACCTATGTAAATAAAACACTAAG